>DF237407.1:28654-77413 GCA_000708835.1 Klebsormidium nitens | reverse complement strand
AGTGACACTCTCCTCTCCCTTCATCTTGAGTGTCTGCAGCTCCCTCTTTAGCTGCAACTTCCGAGCCACGCTCTTGCTCTTGAAAGTACTCTCCAGCTGCTTCCACGCTTTCCCAACGTTTGCAAGCTCTGACAGGCTCCCGAGCAGATGATCTGCCACGTTTAACGTGATCAGAGCCAACGCCAGCTCTGACTCCTCAGCGTTTGCTGAAGGATCCGTTACCCCCTTCCACAGACTCTTGGTGATCAGATAACTCTTCATCTTGATCGACCAGGAGTGGTAGTTCCCCTCCGAGAGAGGCTCCATCGTTATCTTTAAGCTCCCCATGGCTGCCTTCTGAATTCTCTACTCCCTCAAGCTTCAAGAATTCACCCAGGCTCTGTCAGGACATGCTCTCCACACCACACGGCTTCTCTCTCAGTGCTGACTTCACCCCGCAACAGCAGATTCACCCTTGCAATGGTGGGCCCATAACCTGTTGAAAATCAGCTAGAGACAGCACACATGGATGCAGAGGTTCACACAAAGCACATGGGAGGCGCCCTTCACTCTCAATTGCACAAAGGCACACTCTTGTTATGATGCAGGTTCGAGTCAGGTCTCTGTCCTAACTTCCGGCCTACCCAGATCTACTTCTAGAGACTTCCAGATCTGGGGTACTCCCCTTACTCCGAGTCACGCAACCTAGACTCGGGTCTAACTCGATCTAATTCCGACTCTAACCCTCAAACCCTAATCTACTAACCCTAATGTTTGGCGTCCGGATTGTCTCGTCACAATCCAACAGTAACGTATCACGTTGAAGTCTTGTATTGATGCCCTTTGAAAAATACATCGATGTCTTCGTCGAGGCAATCATGCACCTTAGATTTGGGCTGTCAGTGGAAGCAAACAGTGGCCGCCAGGAAAGTCGCACGTAATGGGAGGCGACATCTAGATTTTTAGCAGCCTGCCCTCCAAATAGTACACTGCCCTCCAACAGTGCGTCGATCGATTCGACCCATCGCACGATGGAATGAGTGAGAATAGTTCTGGCAATGACTTCCAAGCTGATGTCCCGCTCTAGCCGCAAATGCGGCATACAGCCTTCGCACATTCTGAAGCTATTAGATTGTGACTACCAAGAACGGCTCTCAACAAAGCCGTCCTAAACTAAAACTTTTTGCGAGGGGCCTATTCTACTGCTTTGCGCTGTTGCGGAAGTGGGCTACATTGCGAATGCGCTTTGTTGCGGAAGCGTGAATGTTAGAAATGACAATGAATGTTCTGCAGGGTCCGGGCTGCGTCCTTTTATACTCCTAGTAGGCGCATAGCATATGCGCACGTTTTACTCTATTTTCAGTCTGCACTCTACTCATAGCGTATGCAGGGTTACGTACCAAACATGCAGATAGTACACGACAGTACTTGCTTAAGCGAAGCTAAGCCTAATGACGTCATGTTGCGATCTAGAAACGTCTGACGGATTCTACGAAACTTCCTAGAAACTATACGCTATATGTCCAAACTTGCACACGTGTTCCTAACTAGAGCGCCACAGCTGTGACTCCTCCACCCTCAGATCTTTGGTCCTCCGAAGATGCCAAAGAAGAAGGTCGAAAAACTCTGCGGCGCGGTCGTGCGTGAGGTTTGTATGGGCGTACTTCGTTGATGCGGTACTCCTTCACTTCCCCATGTTCTGTCTTTACTTCGATGGTGAGTTCGCCAGAGAATCGTCTCACAATGCAGACGGGTGCTCTTTTGTACTTGGGCTCGTGAAAGATAGGGGTCACCAGACTCCCTACGTGAATGGGTTCGGCTGCAAAGGGGTTCTTGTTCTTCACTTTGCGACTGCATGCTTCGTAGTCGATGCCAGTCGCGTACGGGTTCCACTTGGCGTTGTTCTTCTGTTCTGGCGAGTCTGTCGTCTTTGCTGGACGTTCGCAGGGTTCGTTGGGCGTCTGAGTCTGCCCTCCTTCGTACATCTCAATGAGGGTGCGCTTCTTTCCCTCCACCCTTAGAGGTTGGTCGTCCACGATCAAATTGGCTGTGAAAATCACGTTCTCGTGCTTTTGAGGTCCATGCATTGTAGCTGTTTGAACCACGTTCAGCTTGTCTCGAACGGAGGTCAAAACTGCTCCAAGAGCTGCACGGCTGAAGTTTTCGTAGTGCTGTTCCACATAGGCAAGGTCGTGCCGGATGTTGGCCAATTGTTCTTCCACGTTCATTATGAGAAATGCTTCGTCGTACTTCGTCTCCGACGGTTCGTCTGCTGGCTGCTCGTCTAGAGCTTCGAAATATTCTGCCGCGTTCACCGCCTCCTCCCATGTACTTGGGCGGACGAGATGTACACGTTCCGTAATGTTCGGTTGGAGTCCGTCCAGAAAGCGGTACAAAAGGTGGTCGTCTGGAATCGTTTCAGGTAGTCTGGACGCAATTACTGGAGGTCTCATGCAAACTTGCGAACCTTCTCGTTCGGCTGTTGTTTGCGGGTTGCGAACAAGCGGCGTGCATTATGCACCGTCGGCCATCACGCTTGTAAAGTGGTTCTCGATTTTGGTCGAAAACTCGTTCCAAGTCCAGTTGTACACATCTTGTTGACTGCGGAGCCACTTGTCCGCGTCGCCTTCTAGGTACAAAAACGCCATGCGCAGGCGCTGAGTGTCGATCCAGCCCATGGTTCGGGCCACCTTTTCGAAGGTTCGCAGCCACTCTCTTGGCTCGGTTTTGCCACTATATGGCTTCACCAGGTTCGTGAGGTCCATCTTTCCTCGAAGTACAGGAAGTACCGTATATGCTGTGCTGCAGTCGTGCAGTGTGCGTCAGTCGGTCCACCAATCCGGGCAGTCACGTCGTGCCGTCGACGTCGCCGGACTCCCGGACCTCTAGCTGAGTCTCTGCTCTGGGGTCGGCGAGTGACGAGTCGCCCGTGCCGACTCTGCGGACTTGGTTCACTGCTTCTGTCGATTTCTAGGCTCGGCTCTTTGGTCACTTCCTGGTTCTTCTCACCGGCTGTACACTTTCTTTCGTGAGCTGCCGTGTCTGGGGACGTCTTTTCGGTCGCCCACACAGCCAATCTGGGCCGTCGGTAAAGCACCGGCAGTGCCGCCGTGTCTCCAACCCGCCCTTGGGGTTGAGCCGCCCGGTTGCGCAGTGGTTCCGACTCCTCAGACTTGGGGTGTCACCGTCATGCGTCCCGTCAGGCCAGCTACAACGTGGATCACGTACAGTACGGTTCAAGTGCGGTGTAGTTACTGAGCCAGGTTCGCTATTGCTGTAATTTGTAAAACAGCTATGTTCGTACAGTCGTGTCGACAGCGTGGGTTGGCGTACTCGCGTTAATTTTCCAAGTTTCTGGCCGGGTTCTGGCCGGGTGTGCCGAGATCGCCCAGCTAACGGCCAAACAGGGTCTGAAAAGTGCTCGGTTCGCGGTTTCACATTGCAAGAGGTTCCCCGGTGAAACGGGTATGTTCTCACACAGATCGGCGTACTCGTCAGTGTACGCGTCAAGTTCCGAAAGTTTCGGGTTCGGCCGGGTGCGTACAAGGCACTCGGTTGACAGCCACAAAGGTTCGAAAAGTCGCTCGGTTCGTCGTTTCAAACTGCAAGAGTTTCCCCGGTACAACGGGTTCACTTTGTACAAGAGCTCGCCGCTTATGGTCGCGGAGCTTGCTTGGTTCAGGGTTCAACCGGCTACTAAAGCACGGTTCAGGGATCGCCGGGTTCACTCTGGGCGATGCTCCACGTGACGGAAGTCGTCGGTTCTGCGGATCGTGGCCGGGCTAGACAGCCGGCCAGCCTACCTCTGATGCCAACCAAGATCGGCTCTCAACAAAGCCGTCCTAAACTAAAACTTTTTGCGAGGGGCCTATTCTACTGCTTTGCGCTGTTGCGGAAGTGGGCTACATTGCGAATGCGCTTTGTTGCGGAAGCGTGAATGTTAGAAATGACAATGAATGTTCTGCAGGGTCCGGGTTGCGTCCTTTTATACTCCTAGTAGGCGCATAGCGTACGCGCACGTTTTACTCTATATTCAGTCTGCACTCTACTCATAGCTTATGCAGGGTTACGTACCAAACATGCAAATAGTACACGACAGTACTTGCTTAAGCGAAGCTAAGCCTAATGACGTCATGTTGCGATCTAGAAACGTCTGACGGATTCTACGAAACTTCCTAGAAACTATACGCTATATGTCCAAACTTGCACACGTGTTCCTAACTAGAGCGCCACAGATCCTTGTGCGTAGAGGAGACTCCTGAAATAGAATACATATCAAAAACAATCAGTGCGCATGCTTTGCGCAAAACCTACCGTGTCCGGTATGTCTTTAGTAAGAAGGCTGGAAGCTCACTCGAGTAAGAGGTCGGGTCCTACCTATCACATAAGAATTCAAACCGACTTTGCTTTTAAAATAACGGTCAGGACTTTGCCAAGGTGCATGCGGGTCCGGCCCTTTGCTATGCTGGCTGGTCAAGTGATACCGCGGAAATAATCACGTCTTACTAGGGGCTTTCTCGGCCATGGTTAGGCCTGCTAGAATAAACATCTGGTGGACGCACGTTTTGTAGGCTCAACTTGAAACTTCGGCGGCTGGTTGAACGCCTGGTTGAGCAACAAGTCATAAGCTCAGCCGTCGAATCCACCACTGCGCAGGGCGCCCAGATGTATATGGCTCCTTTTAATGGATCGAGATTATTTCTTTGAACCTTGGGTCTCTATGTCCCAAAGTTTTTGAACGTAGGACTGATGCCACTGCCCCTCTGTCAGGCAATACGTCACAGGAACCAGACGAATTGGTTCGACACTCTCCAGTACTGCAAGATATCATCGAATGACTTTAGCTTCGAAGTCCGTTATCCAGGTGAAGACCATTGCAAACCTTATAAAACAAAAATGTATGAAGCTCTCAAGTTTATCCTTACACGAGCGATGAGTTACTGTTATCGCAGTGGTTCCTAGATGCGGGTGTGGAATCAATCTTCATTCCAACGCGGCTAGCTTTGAATTGCGTAGAATCTGTCATGCCAATATTGGTCGTGACGCTTTCTCGTTTCTTCTGGGCCGAGACGTGAACTTGCGTGGCCCAGTTTAGTTAGCATTGAGACGCATGGGCTGAGGCCGTGCACCCAGCGGCCATGCAATCTCTATCATGTTTCAAACGCGCCCATCACTGCCTACGTATACACAGATCCCTATCTGGGCAGCGTCCAGAATCCGGATTTCTGAGACGTTGCTCAAACGTCTCCGCCCGCAAAATCAAACGTAGCCGTAGATGCCTCATAGACCGTACCCGCGGCTGGCAAGCTGTCGCCTGCTAAGCTGGGCATGCAGCGCCCACCATTCTACTTCTTTAAGGGTGGTTATGATGCTTATACGCAATGTTTATGCCGATCATAAGGCAACAGTATGGGACACCCGCCAGTCCGTGACGCCGTTCCTCCAATTTCTGAGCTGCAGATATTGTTCTCGTTTGCTTGTAGCTGACGCCTTTGCCTTTTCGTGCTGCATCTGTCCGACTTCCATTAAAAGTTGTACGTAATCAGGCGCGAGAGACATTTTGATAAATCAAATCTCTAAACGTAGAAGAGCTTGAAAAGCTTTGTATAATTTAGGTTTCTCAGGGCGTCTGCTCACGAGCAACTGTTGTCTGCATCTTGCACGTGACACCGTGAGTGAAGGTTTGAAAGCCAACTCTTCCTGCGACGACAACTTGAAGGCTAGGAATTGGAGCGTCCAGGAACTTGAAGTCGACCGAACGTGCGCTGTCTTAGGTTTCTTGATCGAAGACGTTCGCTTCGTGAAATCAGTGGACCGCTCGTTCATATATATCTACTAAAGCTCTTAGTAGTAGCTCTCAATAAGCTCCGCTCGAAGCACGTGTGGGAATACCTGGGCTGATGAGGGAGATTATATCGACGTTCCTGGTCAAATATCGACGAGAATCAAATTTTTGCTAGTCTTCTCGTGTTGGTCGGAGGAGGAAGACTGGATCCGAAGATATAGCGCAGCTTTGCCTAGGGTGAACCAGGCAAAGACAACTGCAGTGAGGGAACTATAATATCCCAGCCTGACGCCAGCACTCGTCCGACGGAGATAGGCAGTATAAGTCTTCTAGTGGGACTTCCTTCATTCCTTCAGGCATGGGAAGTTGGATCTTCAAGTAAGGCCGTCAGAATAATTGTATCAAAATTCGACTAGAGCAGTCTTGGGAAAATCAGCGGCTGAAATCTAACCCGATCTCAGAGCGCAGCAAGATAAAATGCACGTTACTGGGCGACTCATAGCGTATCATCTCGTTCACAGCTGGACCTGTGAATGGACGGTTACAAACTAAGAAAGTGCTGATGATGTTTGATGGTCGAAACTTTTCACGACTTGTTGAAGAAACGGCCTGTGGCAATGATTAAGTGACATGCGCTAGCCATCGTGTGGCAAGGACGCGCTGCCTCTTTCTTGTCAGCCTGATGCCATGACAAGGCGAGGTGCAGAGCGTTCCAATGGGTCTTTTCAGTATTTGATGCCTTTCCCCTAGACTTTCAATCGCCTGAATCGTTTTCGCATCGTGCGCCGGCAGATGCTCGGAAGTCTTGACGCTACTTTGCTTAATCTGATGATTAATTAAAGGCAGCCCTGTAGCCAGCTTGTTCGATTTCACGCGCTTGACATCTCTATCTTGATTCCGTTACGGAGCCGCTATGCGGCGGCAAAAATCATCCTTCCTAGCTACTCTGTCTGGTTCTTGCGCACTTTCTCTGGTTGCTCGTGGAATCCCGCACGTCCCGTGATGCACTACAACAAGCAGCTTTCGGAAGAAGCGCAGTCGTCACCGATACAGCTCCGGTTTGATCATTTGTGCTTCGAAGCGGAAACGGCCGACTGGAGCATTGTCGCTGCCCAGACCACCGCACCCGAAAACGTTCCTCAAAGTATAGCTCAACGTCCGACCCTTGGCATTCATCGATGTTTACACGACGGGATTGATGGGATGGCATTCATAACAATCGCGCCTTCATTTTTCATAGAACACTACTAAAAATACTCTGCAACGTGGCCGTGATATTTAACGTGCAACAAAACCCTGCTATTCAACATGGACATCGGAAGACGTCACGACAGTGCCTAATGCCACGCTGTCTTCATTCGGCCAATATGCTCTCAAGGACGCGTCCCGCTCAACCAAAGCTCAACCAAAGTTCAACTGAAGCTTAACTATTTGTGCGGTAAGTCCCGCATGATCACAAATAGCGTGCGCTGTGATTCGCTTAACGTACGATCCACCCCGGTTCAGCTTTGAGCACTTTCAAATCGTCTAGCTTCGAAGATAAGGTGCGCATATTTGAAGCCGCGCCCTCACTAGCATCCCGGATTTGGCTCGGTCCACCCACTTTTTTTGCCGGGCGTCGGTTCAATGTTCCTCCTTCCAAAATCCCCCCCAAAAAATCCCCCCCAAACTCGTTTCTATCTGGTCTTCCAGGTCCTCCTCCAGCTCCCACGTGTTAGACTTCACTCACTGAATCACTCCCCAGAGAGCCGGTTGAAATATCCTCTGCTCGTACTTTCACTCAGCACCTAAGCGTCTCGCAGTTTTGCCTTGCAAACTTTGCATCAACCGCGGACGCACGAGTCTCACTGCCGTTAGGCGGCCGCGGGTCGCCGCGCAGGACACACAAGCTCGGCCGGCCGCGGCCGCTCGCGGTACCGGGATTCGACCGCGGCCGCTACTCGCGAATCAAAGCAAGCCGCGGCCCGCCCGCCGCGGTTTGCGAGAAAGGAAGACTCGAGTGCCGCAGCCGCGTTCTGCCGCGACTATGCTCAGCACGGTGACTGCGCGCGCCGCGCGGCGATGGCCCCCTGGGCGCGCGCACCCGCGCCACCGTCGTGAGCCGCCCTCCTGAAGGCACTTTCGAAATGGGCCAGCGCGCGCATAGTATGTGCGTGTGTACTTTCAAGACGTTTAGTTCCTTCTTGTTATTTTTTGCAAACCGTACGTCATTTTTAAGAGGTGTACACTGTAAATCGGTCCCGGCACCTGCTCGCCGGCACATACGCTGGGGACTTGTGCCTTCCAGAGCTTTGTTTTAATTTGTTCAGTCTTCTCCAACTTCTTCTGCTCGGCGACCCTAGGTAGTCGACTTTGTACGCTTCTGTCATCGTCTCCGCTTTGAAGAAGCTCGTTTGAATATGCCGGAAGGGTCACGTAGAGTAAGCAAGCACCGTCTAGGTATCATAAGTGTGCCTTTAGCGCGCCAACTGCTGAGAAGCAACCACAACTTGTTAATCTTATACTAGCCGCCACATCTTTCAATCAGTTGTTAGATACTGGTTTGGCCGGGCTTGAAAGCTTTCTCGGGTTGTCTGTTACTTCAGCAATGACGGGTCGATAATCTCCTGTTGGGGGCCAACTTAGGTTCCAACGGGGCATACTTGAAGAACCGGTGACTGGAGCTGCAGGACAGATGCGTGATCGCTTTGAGTCTGCAGTATCCCTTTTAGACTGGATAAACAAAATGAACTCGGTCCATCCATCATCGTACTCAAACTTGCAAATACTGAAGAGCGTTCCTTCGGATTCAGCCATGATGCAAGCGTATTGGGATTTGCGCAGAAACGTATCCTGTGTTAGTGTCTATTCCCGCTGCATGCTGCTTAGTTTCTTCATCCTTCTGCCAGCGGAGCTCTGTCGTTCCAGTTTTCCGGGTCGACTTTGGAAGTGAGCGTCTTCTGCGCGGGTAATATGCAAGATCATTCTGCTCGAAGAATGGTCTTCTGGTGCCAGACTGTCGTTCACAAGTCCGTTCAGGCCTCAGGCCGTTGTAGTATTTATTCACGACCTTCAGCCAAACCATATGGAAGTAAGCCGCCAGCTCACATACAACATCTTTCGGGATACCAGGTCATCAAAAGCCAGCCACATGCTTTCTCCGAGTCGGTGGTGTCGACTTGCTGATGACTCGTGGCAGGATCAAGCTCGACGGCGGCTGCATTTATTCGATCTCCGTGGGCAGACACAGTCTGTCTTCGCTGGAAACTTCCGTTTCTTTTGGATTTTGGAGGGCTACGTGTTTCACGAGGGGGCTATGATGCACCCATTTTGGCCTCCTCAGTAGGCCAGAGAGGGTTCTCATGTGCATGCATGAGGCCTCCGAGTCATGATGATGTTCTGAGATATATGAGTTTGCTGGACGGTCAGCTTTTGAGGACTGGCGCTCGGCTCGTCAACTACGATCTATGGATCAGGTGGGTTGGCCAGCCGCATGCAAGCAGTCTTATCAACTACGTCGTGGAAATAGCGTCCCAACTAATTTGGTTTCTCTTCTCGGTTTCTGCGCGGGCTAGAGAGTTCGCTTATCGAGTCTGAGGCCGGGCTCTCGTCCTTTTTCTAGGCCTTGACTGACATCCATTCATCCTTAGTCCAGCCTCCCTCTCAATATTTGCATCGGTCCTGCGAAGCTTATTGGGAAAATAGCACGGCAATGATCTTTAAAAGCATTCCTCACCATAATATTGGTGATTGGATTATTACTGCTGGTGCAGCCATTGAGCGACCGAGGCATCAGCGGATCAACCCGGGGTACGACGCTTTGCTTCCTTTGCGGTATTTCCCAGTCGTTACAGATTGTTTTTCTGGTGAATCCGTGGGCGCTTACCCAAACGGCAGACCACAAATGACTATTTCTTCTCTTAGAGGAAAACCTCGCGGGCTGATGGGGAGCCAGCTGATCTGCTAGCTAAACTTTTTAGTTTTAGCTTTAGTTTACTTTTGGTCGCCAACCAGTAACGTGATCCAGCGCTCTGTCCTTGGTGCTGTTTCCGACCAGTCATATTGGTCTAGATAAGATCTCAATTTTCTAAATTAAGCAGTGGTCCGTTGGTTCAACTTCTTTCCTGGTTCCAAGCCCTTTCGCGTCTCAGGCTTGAACGATGCCCCTGAATCAGTGTGAGGTTTGAACGAGAAAGCCGGACCCACCCGTCCTTTCAGGCTGGCGAATGCTTTTTTTGACAGTTAGCATGCGCGGCGATGACCAAGAGGCCTGGTGCAAAGGCTTGGGTACTCAGACTCAACATGAGGAGCACTAGGAGAAGCTGCAATAATGTGCTGCACCTCTAACGAGTGCTTCGTTAGAAATCGGGTCGAGGGAGGAGCTGACTACTACGTGGGCAATTGGGCTATAAAAAATATTATGAAGGTACCGCTCAGATGGGTTGCGTTTTGGGTTGGCCGGTTAGGACTCAGAGTGCAAGTCAGCAAGTCGGAGAGCCGGCCAGCACTGAATACCTCGAGCTAACCTCTTTGAAGGACTCAATAATGAACTATTTCGGCCTACAGGAAGTAGGGCGTGTACTGTGAGTCGACTCAGCTGACGGCCAATGCTCTTGGCACCGTCGGCGCTCCAGATGGTGGCGCATCCGATGTCTCATCACAAGCCTCAGTCGCCGATTTGTCGGATTTGTGAGAAGATTGTTTTGATAAACTTATTGGCAATGATGAGCACCCACCTTGGTCGTTGTGCCGCTAAGAGAAGCTGTTCTTTAGGTTCGACATGATGCCACAAAATTACGAGGTTTACAGTGCTTCTTCGGAAGGTCGATTGCCTCAAGTTCGCTTTTCTCACGACTTCCCAAGCTTCAAATCGCAAGTCCTTTTTCGCAAGCATCTTCTGGCTTTAGCATGGGGTACCGTGATAAATGGCATCTTTCATTCAATTGTTTTAAAGCTGGTCCTCTTAAATTCGTCGGATTACTTTCGGTAGGTCTGCCGTGATCTTTTGCGTCCTCCTTGTAAAGTTCCGTACCATGAAGTTAGGGCTCCGGCCCGTGGGCGCACGCGAAGCCTAGTTGAAGCCCAGTTGAAAACACATTCACGCACGCAAAGAACCGGAGATTTAGATCAAGCTGCCCGTATATATATACCGAGCTTGCAGCACTTATGGTCGAACCTTCGTTTCTTTCAAGTAGGCTGGCGGATACAGGGCTGGCGGATGAGCGCATATTTGTGAGCGCATATCTTTGAAGAGGCGGTGATGTGTTCGCATGACTTGCAGTGCTTCTAACTGACGCAAATGTAGCACAAACGTGACGCCGTCACGATACCGTCTATGATTCTTGTACGTAGTGCTCTCAGATAAAAGTTGTTGCCAGGGTCGCTTTTTTCCCTGTCGCCCAAACCTTGATCCAATCAAACTCGCAAGCTAGAGACGGCAGCAAAATGGACGGCCTTACCGAGCTGATGCCGCTTGACCTTACAAACATGACAATATTTAATATGCTAGGGATATTGTGCTTGAATCGGAATATGCCAGAACGTGAAGGGAGGCTCGTGCCAACCTCTCACAAGAAACGGTCTTTTATTCTTGTCACCAATGCATCCTTGGAGACTTTTCAACATGATGTCAGCGGGAAAGATCACGGCTCCGGCCATAATGTGGTGTTCTATCTCTACGAAAGTTGGCGCGCGGCGGTAATGTCGAGCCTGACAGCCTGAGTCTAGTTTGAAACGTCCTGACATTCTGCTTCTGGCTCGAGCGGCCTCCTCCAATTTGCTGACTATTCTTCCGGTTTTGCAAATCAGTCCAGCAAGTGCAAGATTTCGGCCAGGCGCTGATGAACGACTCAGACCCAGTAGTATGACGTCCCCGCGACACGAGCGCTAACTTCATCCGGATGTTAGCTGCTTTTGATACAGCATCTGCGCGTGCCCCCCGCTTGCTCCCTTGCCACCGCTCGCTTGTGGCCCCATCTTCCGGTTGCGACCTTACTGTGAGTCCTGGAGTGCGGTGCTTGATTTGAGTTCAACCTGAAAACCGAATCTCTAGTTCATTCCCCTCACAGCCAATTTGAAGAGCTATCTGAGTGATCTCAAGGGTACGTTGTATGGCAAGTGATTCTTGGCTCTACTGAGTTTTATAAGGCCCAAGGCGCCAGAAGGCTTCCCAGCGGATTGATGCCGACATGAATTGGAGCACCGGCGTCCGCACATAGTCGGCGCCCACGCCTTTTGACAGCCGTATTGTGAGGCTTCTGGCAACAGGTTGTTATTCTGCTGTTCATTTCCAAATCTGTGTATCTTCAGTATCAAGCGAGACCAAGTGCTATGCTGTCAGTGTTTGAATACTCCAAGTTCGAGGTACAGAGATCAGATTTTACATCAACCATTTTGGCCGGAACGATGGGGCTGCATGTCCTAGCTCGCAGTCTCGACGGACATACGATCATCAGCCTAGTTTTTTGTGGTTGGTTTCTTCGTGTGTACTGGATTCGCATGACGGCACAAAGCTCGTCGATCTGGATTTGATGGCGCACTTGGGTGCACTACAGGGTCTCGATCGAGGTGCATGCGGAGTTGTGCACGCGACCTCGTTTCGGGTGGGTACTCCCAAGTTTTTTTAAGATAGAAATCACTCTCGTGCCAGAAACGGATCAGTCGTGTTGGACCGATGCGCACGTCTCGATCTCACCGCTCGATCCGTCCTCACACGCATGCCCGCGCGCCGGCCCGCTTGGCGCGTAGAAGCGCTCGCGGCCGCGCCGCGAACGGCGCGCGCAGCCGGAACGCTGCCGAACGCTAAGCTGTTTTTCAATCTCGTTCTTCAGCGCCCATTTCGGTCCCAGCGTGGACAGCGCATCACACCAATTTGGCAGGTGCCACTCATTTGCCACTCATTCAGCTTGCGTTATAGGCACGGCACGTAAGTCGTCTCGATTTGTTTCCCCATGGATGCGTACCTGTCACTTTGTGGATTTCCGTACCATCGTTTGAAACAAAAGATGGGCTGCCGTCCAGGCACACCAGCACCTTTGTCTCGAAGGCGGTTCCCGGCAAACGACCCAAGCCTATGCGTGGCCTGTGCCTGACTGCAGCTTCAAGATTTCAAGGCGTAGTGGGCTTGAATCATTATTCAAAAATATGGATTTAACACTTTCCCAAAGTTACAAGACATTTGTCACTTTCCCAATGTTACGATTGACAGTCTGCTTTAGTGGATCCCACCCGACCTGTCTGTGAAGACAATCTAAATTTTTCAATGATGTTCAATAGGGAAGCGTCTTCGACCGATTCCATTTCGAGAGCGGGCGGCGGCGGTGATTCATGTCTGCTCTCCGCTTCTGCCCATCAGGCACGTACTCTTCTTTGAGCACTTCTGACGCCTCAACCCTTAATCCGTTTGGTTTTCTTTCATCCTTGCTTGTTTCTAGTTTCCGTATTTCCTACTGCATGTGACGGCGTTGTCGCGCTCGAATTCGCATGAGCTTAGGCCACTTTCGCTATAATTGCGCGCGCTTCTTAAGGCGCAGCCGCGCGCGAGCCCGCGCCACGCCGCCCCGCGTTCATTTGCTTTTTCACCTCATCCTCCGCTCAGCAGAATTACAAACATCGACGCGTGGGTAATTAGTTGAGCGGATTGTTCGGACCTGCGTCTCTGAAGCATGATCTCAGATGTTAAGAGTAATCTCTAAATACCCATAGTGGCCTTTCCCTAGACTTGTCTTCTCCTAATTGTACATTTTCCGCTTCATAGTGCTTTTTTGAAACGGAAAGGAGCATCAGTTCAGCGGTGCACCTTGGCTAGATAGGAGCGACAACTCTGCTGAGTTTGAAGTGCCACTAAGAAGGCAGTGACCGGATTAACTCCGACTGGCACGTTGAGTCTGACCACTGTAAGTGCGTATGAATGAGCCATGATATTCTTGAAGAGCAGTTCTTCAGCTTACCTCATCTCGGACTCTTGAAATCTTTGCATTAAAATACATGTCCTATTGAAAGATGGATATATCTTTCAAAGAAAGGTTGACTACCGTGCAGACTGAGACACAATTAAGAAGCTTCGTGAAGGGGTGAGAGTCTTGAACTCCTTCCATCAACTTAGCCTGGTGGGCGGTTCTGCCCGAGTCGCCTCTGCCCTTGACAACGCAAGTCCTTGGAGGCCTGGCGATGCGTGCGGTGGGCCCGCGCGAGCGACTCGCGCGCGCGCGCGAATTGTACGGGCTAGCTCTCCTTATACACGCGGGAGCTGTGATCCAGCACCTTAACTCACCGACTCTCTTGTCAGGACGTTGAAGTGTAGATCTAGAATAATCGAGACACCGTCTTTATCTTGCAAACGAAGTAGCATCCTGGAAAGTTTTGACCTTCAACCTTTGCTTTTGAGGCGTTTGCAGACTCGCTGAACCTCTCTTTCTGCACTAGTTCGCTTGTTCCATCGCTAATTGATTAAAAGTATGCTTCCAGTGACTTGAGCTTCCTGACGGCACTTTACGAGGAGACTCTGAGATGCCACCGTTTGAAGGCGCCCTGCTGTCATCGTCTCCGGAAGGGACTGATATCCTGATGGCACCGAGACGTACTTCGGGCTGAGGTTGCGAAAATCTTTGGTAGGCAAAATTTTCTGTCCAAGGCCAATCACGTCTGTGACTCCGACACAGTGTTCTGTGATCGGACGAGCTCTTCTGCATTTGTGATGCGGCTTTACTTAGCCTGTTCCATGATGTCTCTGCTTGCCCGTTCAGAACGCCCCGGCAACGATGCGGCCTGAGAACTTGGGTGTATGTCTATTTTTGGCGGCCCACGAGCATTGTTCCTGCCCGCTGATGCCGAAAGCCTTGCAGCCAGGCGCCAGACGCTCGGTCTTTTCGAGAATAGATGTCGGCGTTTCACAATCTCGAAAAGGCAGAGACTGCTTGGCCTACTGGTTGTCACGGTCTCCGAAGCCCCCGCTACGTCCGAATGCTCAGAGTACGTGACCTCTTAGTAGCAGGTGTATCAGTCGCCACGTCAAGTTCGTGTCTTCAGGAAGGCTTCACCGTTGCTTGCTGACCTGTTCTTCAAGTTGGCACCTTTCAGATCTTTGCACATGATCGCTGGCGAGCAATTACCATTTCTGCACCGAGCCCAACTTTACTAGCTGCTACTTGAATTTGTATCCAGTGCGCGGATACCCACATGACAAAGTCACTATCTTTTTTGTTGAGATGAGACAGGAACTGAGTGCGGAGAAAATCAAGAGCGCAGGAAGCTTGGCAGATGAGACTAGGCCTTCCTACTTAAAAGTCCTCATCAGTGCTGTTTTTAGAAAGAAAGATTTGGTGCCTACTTTCGATCAACGCCATTGTGCGCTCAGGATTGAATAGCACCTTTTTTCGCCAATTCTTTGCCCATGATGCGAATTATCCAGGATTCGGGCCTCCTAAGGCTCCTGCGAAAGCAGCGGATGGGTGCTCTGAAGGTTTTGGCAGCTCCCACACATCATCGAGAAAGCTCGCATCCAAAGACGTTTGTATTCTGGAGAGCTTTCCTTCCTTACAAACAGGCACTAGATCCGCCTGTGCCAACCACAAAACGAGATCCGTTGCCGTTTTGCAGCTTCCAGGCTTGGCAAGCAAGAGATGCAAACTTCCGGAATGCAAGTCTAGACTGGCGGATTTTGGTAGAAAAGTCATTGCTGGCTTTGCCAGATTTTGTAGGATTATTTTGGCAGCCTAACGGTGATCACGATTTGCCTCGAATTGAAGCGAAGGGTCATGATGGCAGTGGTGTACTACACTGACACTTGGGTCTTTGTCTGCTCCGCCAACGAGCCTCTCAAAAGTGATGCCGTTTGAACTAGACTCTAAGACCAGCCCTATGACATTGAGCCCGAGTTTCCAAGAATTTGTACTTTAGTACCAAGTTTTTCCGGTTCTTTTCAAGAGCGCTGCAAGCCAATCATTCTGGAATGGAGCGATCTCTCAAAAGGTCTGATGATATTGTTGTGCCATGCAGCTGATGTCAAAATCAAGCCGATAGTTTTTACTTCCCGCGGCGCATATGTACTGGCCCCGATGTAACGGTTCCCTTATTTCGCTGGCCTGGTTCGGAGTTCCTTCGCAATCGTACGACGGAGCACCTAGTGACCGCAACAAGAGACAGATTGACGGCCTTCGTAACAATGATGCTGACGTTATTTCTTATCAATCAACCACGTCTGCCCACCTTAAGAAACAGAAGAGCGACTTGAAACACGCTTCCAAATCCTTGTTGGCAGCAACGATGTAACGCCCCCGGAGATGTGATTCTTCCACGCACAGAAGTGGGGGGTGACAAAGCTGACGCTCCTTTTCCAACGTCAGCGTGTAGTTATGGAGTTGGTGACTCGTTTTTCCGCTAGGTTTTCTACGTCTTGCAATCAAATGCCTAATGAATCAGCTTCGAGCGAGCAGCGCCGAGTGCGAACGTCAGCGACGCGAACGGAGCCTGAAGCACGACCCGAGGGCTCCTTTGACCTTTCTTTGAAGCATACTAATGCAGTCTCGCCTTTCCGAAAATGGAAATAAAATCCACATCAAAGCAGTCACTGTTTGCCAGGCCCAATCTTTCCGCGAAGCAACATTACTGTACACATCGGACTTCCTCGTCCTTACGATATTTGATTTTCTTTCACTTTTGTTTCGAGGACCCAGGCCCGGTCCTATTTGAAAGTAAAGTTAACCTAGGATTTACAGCCTCCTTTCGACTTAAATCTAGTCGACTGTAGATCAATGAATCTTCCTTCTGCACGTTCATCGCCTACTGGGTTCTTCCAGTTGGAATTTTACGGTCTACTCCGTAATACCTATGGTATTGCTGAGATTGCTGCTAAAGTGCCCTTTGACGTGGGACTGTTTTCATTGAAAAGCACTTGCAAGCACTTGCAAGCACCACGATTCGTTGGTCGCTTACTTCCATCATGACATGTCGCAGAACGAAGCGAGGCTTTGATGTAAGTTCAGTACGGTGGCCAGCGCATACCGCCGGACCACTTATCTTTGTATGTCTTGAAACTGAGGCCCCACGTTTGCTGCTAAAGCGCGACGTCCGTGCATATCAGACCGCAATTCATGTGCTCCTCTAAGTCTTACGCAGTATCCCAGTGGTAAGTCTCAACTCAGGATCCTCAATGAGCCGTCGCAGGCAAGCGCAATCTATAAGCAGATCCGTATGCTGTTTTTCGTCGAGTTGGCAGAAGTCAGGACAGCAATGAGACAGAGATTGTCATGTCTAGATCAGAGTCACCGTGCCTTTCCAGAGGCCGCATAAATGACACCTCACCTGCTGTGCCGCTGCCGCCTTGCGCGGAAGCTCGCGCTGCCGCGCCTCATGCCCCGACCGATCATGATGCCAGGCGGCCGCCGCATTTGCGAGCATGCGGCATCGTATACGTACGGGTTTACGTGCAGCCGGGGCCGTTTATTGGACGTGGCCGCAAACAAGGTAACGTGCTATTAGCACAAGATTCCGGTTGTATTACCCGCTCACTTTCATCTTACAAGTTTTACAGAAGCCGCCCTTCATATGGAAGTAAGCCGGGCCTTTGGTTCCCGCTTCGCACCAGCGGGGATGCTCCCGGGTACAGCAGATTTGCTCAAGTTTCCGCTGTTCCGCTAGCCCCATGATACTGAACGAGCTGGCGCTGGGACCGACAAGTAGTTCGACGTAAAATTCCAGATGATCTGGCCGTCCGTCCCGCACGACGAATGGCGGGACGTTTCGAAAGTCGTTTTCGGGGCTTACAGCTTGTTTCATTCCCGAAGGCCAGGCTTTCGAGTGCGCCTTAGAAACGGGGGTAGAGGCGGTGCTGCCTTTCAACAGCAAGTGCTGTCAAAACTACGTACTTGTGGCCTCTGCTGGCACGCATGATCCTGAAACCGTTCATATCTTTCTTGATAAGTAAGCTGTTTTCGCCAGTGGAATAAGTAACAACAAATGAGACTCCTGCAGTTGATTGCTGACAAAGCCGTTTAGGGCGCGTATCTTGAAGGGTGGCTTGGATCGATCCACGCTTTGCCACATACGTGTTTGGCAGAGCCGTTTCACTTCTCTGAATGTGACGCCATCTGCAATCTGCCGCGAGAGAGCCGCTCTTCCTATTGGTAAGCAGGAATTCATCGACACGTCGTGCCAAAACTCGGTACAGCCGGCCAATAGGGCGAAACGAATGGCACGAAACGTCTCAGTCGGTTCTTTGAGAAATACACTGCCAGTGCTTGCGGGGCCGCAGTGCACGCGATCCGCGCTCAGCGCGCTCGCGTCCCCGCACTTCCGCGCTAGTATCTGCTCCGTTGCGCTCTCGGGGCCGCAATCTACGCGCGCCAGCCGTTCAGGCGCGCACGCGCGGCCGCGGGTGCTCGCGCAGCCGCACTACTTTCGTCTGCTGAGCTATTCTCAGAAGCAATCTGTTTAATGGGTGCAGCCAGCACTGAGAGGTTGAGCATAAGGTTCACCGGTCATGTTTTTCACGAGACCAGCTCGATTTCTGCCTTGTAAGAAAGTATGTAACGTTTTTGATTCCCCGCTAGATTTACCGCAATTTTGCTGTAACCCGCTATATAGCTTCCTTGTTCCAGCGGCATGAATTAGCTACGGCTGTCCACTCCAACCCATCTCCTTCATGTCGCGAGCGCTTAAGGAAATGTATGCTGGCTCTGCAACTGCAAAACTATCACCACCTTACGAGGTTCCATGTTTTCAGCTCGTGAGGACTCTTAAATTAGACAGGATCTTGACGTTATCCGAATCGGCGCAAAGAGGGAACCTTTCAAGGAAAAGTTCGCTAGCTAAGCAGCGAATGATTGAGGTTTGCAATAAGTGATCGAGCGCGCAGTCTCCGTCCATTCCGATCATTGAGCTTCTCTGGCTTTCATCGGACCAGTATCTCAAGCAAAATCTAAAATAGATTGAGCGGCTGCCCTTTCGCTGGCCTGCATCTCCACCAAAGTTCCCCTGGCGATTATCTAACCGACGATATTCAACCAGAGATGGACCAACGGACTCGTTGACGGCTTATTCATTTCCTACTTTAAGAGGGACTCACTAGGGGCATCAGACGTTCTCAAACGTCTTGACGGGAAGTAGGCTTGCTTCAACCTTTGCTTTTAGATTGATACTGAACCCAGTTGATCAGTTGCCGGTTGGCAGACTTCACCTTTTTCAAAAAATAGAGGAGAGGAGCGCGGCCATACTTTGCGGGTCAGGTCTGAAGCGCGCAGCCGCTGCTAGCTGGCGAAGCATGGTCGCATGCTATCATTGGCTGCGCAGGCCACTCGGTTTTCAGCGCTCGCTGCTGCGCCTGCGCCGCCCCGCCCCACCGGCGCCACCCCACCGCGGTCAAAGATACTGATGAAAGTAAGTACCGCATCGCCATCTGAGCCGCCCGTGCATGGTGGGTCATCTGACGTTCTGTCTACAAGGCCAATGCAAATCACCAGCGAACGCAACGCATGTTTATACTATTCTAAGGTGCACCGTTCGCACCGTTTTGAGTTATCAGTTTACAAGAAAGCGAACCTCCAATGGAGTAAAAGCTACGTAGACTTGCCAGTTGTGCTTATTACAATGACCACGTCAAACCTTGGTTGGGAACAGTTGTGAGTTAAGTTGGTATCTTGGTACAGCGGCGCAGACATATAGACGTCGAATGATAGCTGGTTAAAGATTTGATTAGACTTGAGAATATACTTGTACTGCCTGATTACAAAGTCGGACTAAAACCCTTATCAAGGTCAGCCTCGATCGTTCACGCGTAAGTTTGATTTGGTGATCTAGAGCCACCGGATTTTCCTGGAGGGTCCTGCTTCCGACGACCTTCAAGATTCAGTGACTTCTATAAGCTTGAGTCCCACATAGTCTCTAGCCACTGATCAAGCGCGTCGAGCTGACACTGATCCAGGATTGTCAACTTGAACCCGGGGTTCTACCATTTTTGCGCAGCCAAGCAGGCCAGATTATTCAACGGTTTTCCGTCTGCTCACCAAATTCAATGATTGCTGCCAAGATCATGTTGCGCTTGTTCAGTCGTAGCCAACAGCTTTGCCTTCCCCGGCAGTCCGGGCCAGGGTTTCCCACAGCCGGCAAGAGAACCTGGACCTGGCCGGCCGAGATGGGACCCCGGCCGGTGCCGAAGGCACCCCGCCGGCTGCTAGCCGGCAGAAAATGCAGGCACTTGCTAGGCCCAGCCGGCCGGTACAGCCAAAGACCGCCTATCGAGCCGGCTGAACCGGGGGGCCGCCGGCAGCTGGCCGGCCGGGACAAAAGTCCGTGGGAAACCCTGGTCCGGGCCTTGCTGCAGCTCTGAGCTGAGTGACCGTCGTACGATCGTACGTCCGGCCGATCTCGCCGGGCCCGCCGGGCGGGCCGCTGAGGCCGACGCGCGGCCGCCGGTCGGAAGTTGGCGGCCCGAATTTGACCGTGCAGTGACGACAGGTCGGGCCACCCTTCGTTCCTGCCGCAAGTCCCCGGATCCATTTAGCCGGGTATCTAGCTAGCTGGACAGTCTCTCAGCCAATCTCAGCCGGTACCCGGTCACTCACGCCGGTTTTCCAGCCGGAGCCCAGCCGGCTGGGTGCCTTCGGCACCGGTTAGACCCTCGCTCCAGCCGGCTAGGTCCACACATGACACCGGTTCGTGGTAATCACGCCTGGTCGGCCCAGCCTTTAATATCATACCGTATACGGGTAACGGGTTACGGTATGCCTGTTAAAAATATCGGGTTAGCACGCCGGTACGTAAAGGTCTGGACCAGAGAACTTACCGTTCTCCAATCGGGAATTCATCTTTAGCATCCATATGCCCGGCTCATTGTCTGGTACGTACCGCGTGTTGACATTTTCCTGGCAGAGCCGAAGCCGACTGTAAAACAGGCGGCACACGGGTGCATTAAATCGCGAGGCCGACTTTCGTTGTCGTGGACCCGTGGTGATACCGTACTGTCCAGCTTTGAGCACACTTCTAAATTCTTGAGTCTCCAGCAATGTTCAACAAGTTGTCACTGACCATGTCAGACAGACGTGTTTGCTGCGCCGAGTGCTGAGCTTCGGAAGCAGCTAGCGCTATTGATCCATGACAACAGTGAAGCGTCTCGACCACTGCTTAATGACTCAGTGTTGGTTTGCATATGAGAAAAACAAGCCTGCGCTTATCAACAAGGCACTGCAAGGTGAGTAATTTCATGGCAGCTGGATTCGAACGTGCTGCCCCCGGCGCGTTCTTCTTTCGTTTTGCTCCTCAGCATCGGCCGATCACAGTTCTTCCTTTATGCCAGCTTTGCAGGCTTACCTTAGATTCAATGGGCGTTTCCACCTACAAGATAACCAACTTATGTTTGGCTCTCACCCGATATCTTTGCTACTTCATGCAAAACAGCTTTGGCAAAGATCGATCAGGGTCTTTATTCCACCACGTCAATGAGAAGGGGCTTCTCTCCAAACATTCAGCCTGGTACCACCTGCAAGGAAAGTTGCAAAAGCTGCTCTGAGCCAAGGGCTGACTTGAATGCATTTTCAGACTCAGCCAGGCAGTGACAAATCTAGAGGCCTGGGAAGTTGATAGTGCTTTTAGAAAACCTATGCTGTAGACACATTACTGCGCTGCTGCGCATTTATCACGTCAATGTACCTTGCCAAGCTATGCTGCACCTGCATCTGGAAAAGCTCTACGTATGCGAATGAAGGGGCAGAATTTCTCACAGTCTCCAATATATAGTCAGGGAATTCCAGAGTTTGACAAGGAGTCTTTTCGAACATTCTTGCATTTATTCATGTCAGCAAAACTGAGAGCCAAGCTAGTTTTTGCTGCTCTTATCAAGGAAATCATGCAGAGTAGCTAGTGCAAAAGTTCTACAATCCATTTAGCAGCAGATTTGTCTCAGCAGGCGGAGTGCCACTATTGCATTGCAGGGATTGGCTACTGCGTTGAAGGCTTTTGGGGAGTTGCCAGCATTGATTGTGGCTTCTAGGGTTTCAGGTAAGCATGGACCACATTGGGTTTACAGTCTCATTCTTAGAATCTTCCGGTGTTGTTTCAAGGGAAGTTGCTTCAAGGATACCGTCTACCCGTCCAAGAGTAGATACAAGGCTCTAGCTCTGTGTCGGCTGACGCTTCGAAAGCTGGCAATGTGGAATTGCAAGTGGGTGATTGCCACCCTGATTTTACCACGTATAGTGTGGCTGTTACACTGCTCGGGCTTTCAAACTTGCATGCAATGTTGGCCAGTTAGCACACGCGCCTTGCAGATTGTTTGGATTTATTGTCAATTGTGTCAGCTTTTCAAACCTTGACCAAAGAGGAGGCCTTTGAGAAGAGTGATGCAGATTCTTTTGGAAACAACGTTTGAATATTGAGTTGCAAATATGAAGAAGTCTGTTAGTGTGTGAAGGTGACAGCTTTATTGTAACCCTAATCACAAGCCTTTTGGCCTGTCCAAATGCTTCTCAAATACTTCCTCGGATGCTGTGAAGGATGAGGTTGTGCTGTCCTGTGCAGAGTAATCCCTTGACTATCACCTGTTCAATTGTCCTTCCTCGAGGAACAATGATTAGAGGAGCAATTGCAGGCACCTAAGTTTTGTTTGAAGGTTCAAGGTGCTTGACTCTGAAGCTTGGTCTGACCCCCTCTCTGGACCTTCAGAGTCTGCCAATCATCCAAATAGCAGCCATTAGTGGATGCCAGTTGAAACTACGGAATGCTGGCAGAAGGGGAACACGCAGTCATTGGGATTGTTTCACGCCCGCCGCTGGAGCTCAAGGGTGCTGTCAGAATCATGGGCAGGGCCGACAAAGACACAATTAAAGTTCTCAACGTTGAAAGCTTTTCCTGAATCCTGTCGGTAGAAAAAGGCTTTTCAGCAACCTTTCATACTTCATCAGGCTCCAAACAAGGGGCCTTTCTTGTAGTCGTGCAGGCACACAACATCCTCCTCTGAAATAGATTGTGCTCTCTTGTACTTGGAAGTTTTGGACTCAAACCCTGCCAGCTCTCAGTACGACTCCGCTCCATGAGGGGTCTGAATGATCTCTTAGCCTAAAGTGCCTGCCAAGCACGTGGACGGTGTACTTCCTTATGTGATAGTGCGTCCTTCCTGGAAGGCTGGGTCGCGCAACAAAAAACGTCAGCCCTAACAGGAGCTGCCTCTGCCCAAACAATCCTGAATCCGACCGCGCCCCGTATGTACTTCTTGCCGCCGTCAGTAATGCTGGAGTCCCTTGTAGTTCTGCTTGTATTAATGGAAGTTCTGCTTCAAAAAGGCAGGCATGGAGGGATTCACCTACGACGCTGTGAAAAGCAACAGAATGAGTCTTGAATTATCACTTAACACAGCGCAACTTTATTATGATGCAGGGAAACCTGGGCGTATTCTGTTCGTTTGCCTACTTATCTGAACTGCGCCTATAAGGGAGCTCCAGAGCTGTGGTATTATCCAATGCTGTCAAGCGGACTATCAAATGGTTGAAAGGTGAGTCGCTTGAACTTGATGACTAAACCCTTGTCAAGGTACGCTCATTAATCGAACAGCAGAAAGGAACAAACTCTTCTGCAAGCAAGACAGTTCTTCTGCATTGGTGTGCTTGATCGGTTTCTCGTGCCTCTTAAAACATATTTGCAATCACTAGTAGGACTTTGGTAGCATCCTCCAGTCCCCAAACGAAGGAGCTTTTGAGCCCTATGTAAGCTGAGCCAGACGACTGGGCACTCGGTGTTCAATCATACAGGTTGCATCCTTACTTTCCGCAAGGCCCTTTGTTTTCGACGACTGCGGTTGTGATCTCTGCTAAATATTTTTGGACCTCTGTCTCTGCCTGAGATAGTCGGGCTTATGGTGCCTTCACTCACACGGACGAGTGAATAGAGAGGCTCTCGCTTTCAATTCTACTCACTCATCCCGCATCTGATCAAAGACTCGCCTTTCCGTTCTGTCGTGCATCAGTCTCGGGCACAAACTATTCTACGGATCTACAACGTGGTCCAAGTGAGAGTTGTTGCATCGAGATACGTGCTGGTTTGCAACGATCAAAACTTAGTCGAGAGTGCAGCCTAAGATATCTCGTCACCTTCCGCCAATTTCGACCCTACATTGATTGAGTTCTTTCTTCCAGGAAGCTTTGCTTCTCCCATTTTCTGTTCCTTTTGTGTCGTCATGCCTGGGAACTCACGGTCATCAAGTGGTACGTAGAAGATGGGTCAACTTGGACGTATTTGTTGCGACGCACGAGCACAAAGGTTTCGAGAGGGGAGCAGGTCTGCAGAAGGGCTAGAAGCGAATCAAAGAGGACCCGTATTGCCCGGCCTCGCACCTTGACACTTCTCCAAGTCGACCGTTCGAAGCCTACAACCGGCCTATTTTTGACGGCTTTTGTCTCATGCAATCCGTGTTTCAGAATGCTCAGTCTAAAAGGCCGATATTGACCAATCGTGACGCCAAGCTTCTCATAGGTTGGTGGTGCAATCTTGTTTCAGACGGCAACCGCTTTCTCTCGTTAGTTCCTCAGCTTATTTCCCGTGGTTGAGGACCGTACCCAAAGCGTTGATCGGTGCCCTGTGCTAAGCTCTCCTTTCAGAATTCGCAAGCACAATATTGGAGGCAGAAAAGTCGAGAGCATAATGCGCACTTCAAGTCCTGGAACGCCTGAACTTTGTGCCGGAGCGCAGCTGTTCGGAAATCATTGAGTGCATACCTTTTTCGTATTTGCAGCCTACCTGAAGAACCCGTAAACTTCATACTAGGCTGCTGTGTCCGAGTAGGCGAGCACAGCCAAACTTCATTTGCAGTGCCACGGTATGTACCACAGCTCATTCTCTCGAGCGCTATTCGGATGCTTCTTTGCTTGTGCCGGCACGGCTGACCCTTGCTGTTTGTCCTGACCCATGCAACAGGCCTTGTCTTAAGAATCAATTCTTGAAGTGATTCAACATACTCCCGCACCAATTCTTTTCCCTAGAGACATCGAAGCTTAGTACCGTAGAATACACGACGTCAATCTCTGTTTGAAGTAAGATTGCGCGCTTCATCAGCAAGGTCGAGACATACTTGAGTTTGCTTCCTATTCCCCTGTGTACGTGAATGAGGAGAAACTCGTACACTATTGTGGGCTGTGTCGTTTATGGCTATGAACGTTCTGCCCCAAAAATCAATGTCACTTTAATTACATTGATCCAGATGCCGTCTTCCTGATTGCTCAAGGCCTGTACAGGTCTGCAAGCCCCAGTATCCCCCTCATGGAGTCGCTCGTGTCTCTCTTGGCAGTTTCAATGACGCATGGGGATTTTCTTAATCTTTGGAGTGCTCGAGAGTGGAAAACCGATCGAAGACTGGTCTCGTTCCCAAGCTTGTTTGATCACGTCTCCTTTCGTTGCTCATGATTCTATTAATTTTTTTGGATCGGTCGTCATTTTTCCAAGTTTGCTATGAAAGTACTACAGGCCCTCTCTGATTCCCGCTTTTATGTGAATGCAGGATACATCTCTCTTCTCAAACCGGCGTGATATACTCGCTACACCCATGGACACAACCGAGAGCGCACCCAAGAGCGCCACCTATCAGTCACCTTCTGTAAAGGAAGGGGACTTGCAAAAGAAGCCGCCAGAGAGGGAGCCCTCCCCAATCAGCAAGCCAAATCTATTGTCAAGAACAGCTACCCAGCTGGGAGCCACGAGTGTGCCAGTGGTAGTGACAGAGAACCCAACTACCGCGGATCCGGATCTGGTCAAAGTGGTGGAGGATGTAAGGTCGTCTTTGTCAAACGCAGAAATCAGGATGGCGGTCAGAGCGTTCACTTTCGGCGCTTTAGACAAGTCAAAGACCACAATCGTCGAAGGCCTGATAAAAGAGCTTGCGCTGCTGGTGGTAGGTTCTCAAGAAAGAGAGCGCAGAAATGCACTCGAGGCTCTTCAAATTATTTTCGAAGGTAGCAAAGGGCTGCTTGAGAGTGGTATTATTGTGATTGTACAATTTCGTGCTGGAAAACCAATCTCTGAATTTGAGGGGTTTGAAGAGCTTTTGGATGCCCTCGTGGCGTCAGTGGCATCACCAGAGAGCTGGGAGTGGCAAACCGCACTCGACATTTTGCGGTACCCTCCCCTGGCACGGGAGGCGGCATCTTCTAAACTGCTCAAAGAGTTGCTGAAGCTCATGACCACCGGCGCGCAAGTGGAGCAGCAAGTAGCAGCCGTCAAAGCCGTCAGGTGCATGGGGCCAGCTGCCGCGGAATCCAACATTTTAGATGCCCTTATCGAGTTTACGGCTCACTCACCGGAGGAGCACCTACGCCGGTCATCTATCAAGGCCCTTGGAAGTCTGTTGAGTGAGATGCTTGACGGCGACCGTGGTCTGCCCCAATTCCAAAAAGCGCTGGCTGTTCTTGGGGCTTCAATGCTAGAATCTCCTCCGATGCCGCGGATTTTATTGGCAGTATTGAGAGCTGTCGGGGAAGTTGGGTGTTCCGCAGCAATCCCTCTGATTGTCCAAGGGCTCGAGGTGCAGCTAGCCGAGTCCCTCGACCCGAACGTGCAAAGCGCTGCCTTGAACTGCGTAGTTGCCCTTGGAAAGCAAGCAGCAACACCGAATGTGCTG
Organism: Klebsormidium nitens; assembly: GCA_000708835.1. Lineage (NCBI taxonomy): Eukaryota > Viridiplantae > Streptophyta > Klebsormidiophyceae > Klebsormidiales > Klebsormidiaceae > Klebsormidium > Klebsormidium nitens. Next base: position 51,077 of record DF237407.1, on the reverse strand, counting down.
AAGGGGCTTGCAAGCTTGTTGGTGCAGTCCAGCAATGTTTCCGTGCAAAGAGCAGCTTTGCGCTCTTTTGAGGCGTTGGAGGAGAAGGCGGCTGTGCCTGAAATGATGGAAGCTGTGGCATCCTTGCGAAAGTCATCAGATTACGCTATCCAAGCAAGCGCCAAGGAAATAGTGGAAAGGCATACAGCTGCTCTTCGGCGCATTGAAGCGGACCGAAAGGAAGCTGCCAAGCAAGCGCAGGAGGTAGCCATGCAAGCGCAAGGGGCAGCCATTGAATATGTTTTGAACGGAGGACGGGAAAGTGTTCTTCAGAGGGTAAACTGGCTTGCCGAGGTATTGGCTTCACTGGATTGGGGACTGGATGCGTATCCGAGCGTGCTCTCGAAAGTGCTAGAAGCCCTCGTGATGGTTGGGGAAGAAGCTCTGACTGGCGACGTTTTGAAGGCCCTGGTGCGACAACTGGGAGATGAAATCACATCAGCTGTCAAGAACATCCCCTTCACACGTGCGCTTTCGCCAGAAGCCTTGGAGGCATTGAAAGAGGCGGCGACAACTACACGAAACCGGGCTGTTTTGGCCTTTATTTGTACACTTTGGCAAGCCGGTGGTGTGCCACCGGAGTTCGTGGGAGGAATTTTGGATTACCTGAATGATCAAGGTGAATCAGAAAGGCTTTGCTCCTTTCTAGGTATGTTGGGACGCTCAAGGAAGACGACCCCGTCGCTGCTCGTGGTTATTTTGAAGCAGATGGCCTCCTCGTTTATAAACGTGCGGACCGAAGCGTGCGAGGCCTTGAATAGGCTGTCGTTTGGGGTTGTTCTTGAGGACCTAGCAGAGAACATGTTAACATTGGCAGGCCCCCTCGACCCGCTTATACAACAACGAGTTAGCAGCTGCTTTGAAGAGCAGAGTTGGATGTACATGCCAGTTGGCGGGAAACTGCTAGAAAAGGTCATCAGGGGGTGGGCTGCACACAAAGTCGGGGGAGCGGTCTTTGAAGAAAGCGAGCAGGCCGCTAAGGTGTCAACCGGGCAATTGAACGTGCCAGTAGGGGAGAGGGGCGAGCGAAGGGCCATCGACATCTCACCAAGGCAGGGGCGCGGGGTGGAGAAGAATGGCGAGCGAGAGTCTGCCAGGAGCTCGCCGGCCGGAAGGCATGCGCCTTGGAGAACAAGCGGGCAAGCAACTGCCGCAACTGTTCTTGGGCAGGGGGGGGCGGTCGGCGAGATGGGCGAGCAGGAAGGGGCGGGGGCCTTAGGGAACGCCTTTGGGGCGGAGGAAAAGGAAGACATTGCCGAGGTTTCAAACGGGCAGGGGGACGGAATTGGCGAAAGGGGCGAAGGAGCAGTGACTGGAACTCTATCTGGGGCAGGGGACGCGCTTGGGAGCGGGAGCGAACATGGACTCTCCGTGTTTTCAACCGGGCAGGAGGGGGCGGTCGCGGAAAGGGGCAAGCCGAAAGGTGCGGGGGGCCCGACTGGGCAGGCGGGCGGGGTCAGGAAAGGAGGCGCGAGGAAAACCAACGGGGGCTTTGCAGAGCAGCTCCAATCGATGCATCGGAATCAGCCGCCAAGTTTTGAGCAGGCAGAAGGGGCGACCGTATCGCCTGCAGAGGCAGTTGCTCGCCACAGCCGTATTCAAGCGCTCCCTGAAGGCTCCGACGACTCGGCTCGTTGGTTGGTGTTTCCGGTGGCGGCTGTGTGCGAACCGTACGTATACGGTGAGTTTACGTGCTAGTATTTCTCTCAAGCTCTTCGTGTGGCGTTTCTCTTGTCCAAAGGCTTCGAGATACGAAACGAAAGTCAGGCGGCAGCTCTGTTAACACGAGGCTGTTTGTTGTACACACAGGAACGTCGAAAATGCATCTTTTCAAGCCCAGAAATTCGAACCACTGCTTGAAGCCTTGATGCTGAAATCTAAACAGTCCGTTGACCTTTTGAATATGTCGTCTCTTGTTTGCTACGCGAAGCTGCACTTCCATTGGCATCTGGAGCAGCTTCCGGACACTGTGATACCTTAGCTTTGGGACAAATCTGTCGCCTCCGATCAACTTTCGTCAATATATGTTTTGTTATTTTATCAACTTTTGTTTTTCGCGTTCTCTTGTCAATAAGGTCCAGATAATACACTGTGCACTAAAGCGGTCCTCTCTATCCCGCAGAGGAGATATTGTCTCACCAGACGAGGGCGACCGAGGACTTACTGACAGTCCTGGCCTCGAAGAAAGTTGATTTTGACGACCGCATGAGGGCCGCGGTTGCTCTTCATAGTCAGGCCCTCGAACAGGTACGCTTCGCGGACAGTCCTTTGCTTTTCCGCATTTGTAAGATCCTAGTGTAGCATTTTTCTACACGTCACTGAGTACAAGTATTTTAATTATAGCTGCATCATCTTGTCTTTCATCTACTTCATGTGTTCCAGCCCGAAACTCTGCTAAAGGTTTGCCCTTATCTTCTGACCGGCGCTTTTCAGCTCCAAACCTCTTGCCCGCTTTAGGATTGGGCTTGACAAATTTCGGTTCTCAAGGTTTGCAGTTCAGAGCAAGGCCTGCATCCTTTGTGGCTTCAAATAATCCTCCTCTCGTAAAGGTACTGAGTACTTAATGGATCCAAACTTAGCCCCCTAAGTTTAGGGTTTTAGGGTTTTAGGGGAAAGGGAGATGCTAGTCGAACCCGGCGACACGAACTTAGGCAGCCTTTCTCTTCTCGCTCGCCAGTCCGTCATTCGAACTCAATCACATCTTATGCTTGCAGGAAACGGCCCAGCACGTAGTCCGAAAGCTGAGCGACATGCTGGCAGCGGACCATGTCGATCGGGTGGACTCTGCGGGCATCCCTGTTGCTGCGGCCCTCGTTCAGGTCGCCCTCAAGTACGGCCTGGTGGAGTCGCTGTCGAACGTCGACAGGCTGGTGCTGGCCTGGGGAAAGGTAAGGTGGCTCTTCCTTTCTGGTCCTTGATGTGTCGCCACTTCACCGTAGACGGTCTTTCATCTTACTCTCAAAGCGGATTTCCAGTAAAACAAGCTACTTTAGGGTCAGTACTTGCGTTTAACCATCCATATCCTGAGGTCAGGGCTGACCTCCGTCGGTTTAAGCGAGAGGAGAGAAGTGTCAATCGAGGCATTTGATTAGCGCGTGCAGAGAAAATCAAAGAGAGTTTTCCCGGACAGCAGCTCAGTCGTCTCTCGTTCTCTTTCTATTATAGCACCAGTAGAGCATAGTACTGCCCGTAAAGGTTGGAAAAAAACATGCTTATTCATTTTCGCGAGAACCCTGATTCATGCACATCGACGCACTGTAGTTCCTCCTACTCTCCGGTCTTGAAAAACTGCAGGGATTCTGTATTTTTGAACCCTTTCCCTTGATATTTTCGTACAGACGTCACAAAAAACCTGGTGTGCAATATTTGCGTCGAAGTTCTTGGGATCCCCCCGCCTTGTACTGTTGTTGCTGCTGGCTTTCCGTACTTCTAAGGCAGGGAGTTTGTATATCATCCCGAAAACGCACCGACATGCTCTTTTGAAGTCTTGAATTCTAGGAATTTGAATGTACACTAAACCGCTTTCGGAATGATCCTTCTTTTGCGAACTTGCGCACGATTGGCACAAAAGAGCAGCCCGACCTCAAAATCCCGATGAATCCGCAGGCGTCCTCCGACGAGCGCTACCCTTACACTGCGCGCTTCCTGTCGGCCGACCATATGGCGCAGGCGATCGGAGTCGGCGTGGAAGCGGCGGAGGTCGACTTGGCCGACAGCCACGGCGACGTGCGCATCCGCGAGCTGCCACGTGTCACCCCAGACGCGTACCGAGCATCTGCGGCGGGGTGGAAGGAGGCCGGATTTCAGCTGATTGCGTTGCTCCGCAGCGGCACAGGCAGGCCCAGGGACAACCGCGCCGCACGGGGAGATGGGGCGGAATCGGAACGGGGGGTTCCGAGAGGGGACGGAATAGGCGGGGGGGCCACGGGTGAAGTGGGTCCAGGGGTGGTTCCTCTGCAGGTGCTCGATCTCTCGTGGGGGGGCGTCTTGCGCTTCTTTTTTGCGGGCGGAAACCAAGTGAGCTCGGTTCAGCGGTCTGTACTGGCTAGTTCCCCCAACAGTCAATCGGGCTCGAGCCAGGGTGTCGGGGTGGGGAGCGGGGGAGGAACCGGGGGAGGCAGCCCGGGGGGAGTGCCCGGAAGCGGGGCCCAAGGAGCGGCCGACAAGCTGAAAGTCAAGGTTGAGTTTCAGAAGGTGATTAACTCGGTCGGAAACCCCGTTGGATCGGGGCAGGGCTCGAGTCAGCAGGAGGCCAGCATATTCTGCGAGGTGGAATTGGAAATTGGCCGGGACGTAGACACGGGGGCTGCCGTTGTGGAGGCGACGCTGGTCGCCGAAACCGACCCTGGCGAGTTCGTCAACGAGGAAAGGGAGTGCGGGTTTGTGCAGACGAAAGTCGACGTCACGTTTGGCCCGGCTGACGACACGTCCACGACTGCCCGGCGGCGAAACTACGACTTCAACCTGATCACGGAGATGGAGAAGGTCACCTTTGGGGCGACTGCCACGTCAGAGACCACTGCCGGCGGCACTTTCGGCTTCATAAAATACGTCTCCCTTCTGGGCACGTGCGGGGGCAAGCTTGGTCGAGGGCGGGAAGTCAAGCGGGATCAAGAAGTCGTCGCGGGCTTCAAGATAAGCGACCAGAGCCGGCGGCCCCGCGTCGGGTCGGAGAGCCGACTCCTCGTCGTGAATGGCAACGAACCGTATACGAGGGGAGCCCTTATCAGCCGCGGCCGGGTTGCGGAGGACCGCGACCTAGCCGGGGCGGGGCGCACCTACCAAACCCAGATGCGGGGGTCGTGGAAGTGCGTCAGAGAGGCCCCGCCGCCCGCTCCCGCCCTCCAATCGGCCGCGCCCCCATCTCCCCAGAGCCCGGCGACTCCCCCCTCTGCGAGCGGCTCGCCCCACCCCCCCCCCACGTCGCCCGCGCCGACCCCGGCAAACCCATCACCCCCGTCCCCAACGCAGGCCCAAACGCTCCCCACCCCGTTCCAAAGCTTCTCGATCGTTGTGACGCAGCGCCTCGTCCGGGAGGCCGTGCGCGCCACCTGTTTTGCCGACTACCCGTGCGCCCCGCACAACTGGTCGAAGTCGTTCCCGAAGCCGGTGGTCAACAGCGCGACAATGAAGTTCAAGATCCCCAAGCGCATCCAGGCGCTTGTCACGATCCCGCCAAGCTTTCGGTCAGAGCTACTCAACGTGCAGGGGGCACACGAGATCGATGTTTTGCAACCTCGGAACAACCCGTAGTAGCACCCACTTTAGATTCCCAGATTTGATAGGCTCGGCTTCATTCAGAGTTTGTGTGTCAGGACACGAGACAGTAGGATTGACGTAGTCCAGGAACCAAGCAATTCAACGCTTTTGAACAATGGGCCAGAAGAATCGACTTAGCTTCAGGACGCACACTGCGTGGTTGCGAGGTAGATTGAGTTGTGTGTCGGTTTCTCTAGAGAGCTTTCCTGTGATCGAGTCCGACATCTGAACATATTTATTTTGACCGCCGCGCTGCAATACATACTATAAATAAGAAGTGGCAGCGCTTTGTTGAGAGTTGAGCAATTGTGACTCTGGCATGCTCACCGGATATTTTTGGCGCTTGCTTTTTTGATTGCAATGATTGTTAGCTTGAATGTTACATCATTCGTTCTTCTGAGTCTGATTCAGTGGGTTGATCATCAAGTTTGCTCAGTATTGCAGATTTCAGTACTGAGAATTACGGCCCGGTCATGCGCGCCAGCATGAACTGCCTGTCCATGATTGATTTCGAACAAGCGTCTTGTAAGCCTGGTTCAAACGCAAGCCTGGTTACACACAGCAACATGCATACTGAATACTTGCCGTACAAAGGAATGATGGTAAGCAATATTCAATCGATTCTTTTATGTAGTATGCCGCCCGGCCACTGAGTGCCGCCCTCAACAACGCCATCACGCCATGAAGTTGCACTAATGCATGATGTGGACAACTCGATGATATTGCAGAGACGGCGAAGTACACACTATAATATATGATACTAGATCCACGCGCCCAAGATAAGAGCAGTAGTATCTTTGATGTCAGTGTCATCATCACATGTTTACGGTTAACGAATTGAACAGGTGTTTATGATTTGTGCAAGAGCCGTAGTATCATACACCCGTAATGCCGTTATATGCAATCAATGCATGTGACCGGAACCGTCACGCTACGAGTTACAAAAGACTACCGTGCAAGAATGAATTAGTTGTACATGCATGAAACTCCCAGCCGCCCACTCTTGAGCTTGATTGCGTGAGGTAAGCTAAGCTAGTACATGCCTTCATGCAATTCGGAGGCAACTCGTCACTCAGCCTCAGCACGGCGTCCGCGCTTAAGATGTCATACACCAATGTCGTTCTAGCTAATTCGTTCCCGGGCCATGGCAGGTGTCGGACCGGCCATCTTTGCAAATTAATCTGGTCATCGTGGGATACATCGAACCGTCATTAGGTGAACAGCTAGTTTTCTATAGTCACGTACTCATAGGAGCGCGAGCCTTCTGTGCCCGGCTCGCGCTTTCAATATAATAGATTTAGCTTCTTCAGGCTTGAGGGGCGGTGGGGAAACGAGCGAAAGGGTGACGTACGGAAATCCGTTTGCAGCTTGAAGTAGAACAATCAGAAATATGGATGCAGTAGTTTATGGATTTGCATCGCCCGGTCGAACCTGATTTCTTTCGCCGCGTTCTAGCTACCGTACTCTCAAACTTTATTAGAGAAAGGTCTATGATTGTACTTTACACGATTGCTACCTGTCATCTGTCGAGTTAACAACATAATTAAGTCGCGAGCAATATCTAACCTGGCCGGCCAACTCGTGCGCAGCGCCTGCAGACTAACCCCCGGACCATCACGATGTCTTTGAGCTAAGAGTATCATACCTCTTCACCATCTGTACTACTACTACTAATCTTATCTGGAGCATCTAAGTGGAACATATGCTGTCCGCTCAGCTTTTTGAGTGCTCCTTAAAGGCCTCGTTATCGACGCACCCTAGTTTCATAATCCGCTTGGTCGTCTATCACCACATATGCTCAGGCTTGAGAGGGGTGAGAGGAACTCCGTAGCGTGCCGCAGATTCAGCCACTCCGCTGAAGCTAGGCTGAATTTGAACGCACGTTTACAACAACTGGTCGCTCTGCAAGCTGGTCTCGATCTCTATCAAGAAATCAGGAAAGCTACTAAGAACTCTAGTCAGTCCCTTTGTGATTTACACTTCCCGCTAGCTACCAGAAACACTAACCTACTCACTATCGATGCGCCCGCAAGAGCTCCTAACAACGGCACTAAGAATCCGTCGCCGCTTCCAGACGTTTTCACCGCTGGGGGGGACGACGTAACAACTAGAGGTGGGGGCGGAGGCGGCAAGGGAAGGGAGGAAACGCTCAAGAGCATGTAGACGCTGTTCCACGTGCCGTTTCCTAGGTTCCCCAGCACCATAGTCTGCGCCGTGACGTTATAAGCGAGCGTGATACTGTGCGGAACTTCCGTCCAAAGGCATCCGTCGAAGGCCGCGACTTTGTCCAGCTGTTGCGGCGTGCAGTCGTTGTATTGGAAAGCGGACAGGAAGAAGTAGTCCACGCCCGCATCGCTTACGCCCCCGAACATAAGCGATCCGCTGTCGGTTGCATACGTCCGGTTTCCTTGCTTCAGATACAAGAGGCCGGACGCAACTGGCGCGGTCACCGTTTCTGCCGTTGACAGCAGCTTCCGGTGAGAACCGGTGCCACCGGAAACGGAACTTGTCGTGTAGACGGGCTGTATCTCGCTAGGGAAATACGCAGCAAACACGGTGACGCCCTCGGTTCCTGAGACGGACGCCGAGTATCCAAACACCCCCCCCAATCCCATGCTCCCAGCTACCCCCTGAATGCTGGCGCGTTGGGGGGATCCACCGTTACGGTACTGCTCGGTACCACGATTTCCGCTTTCTTATAGAGGTACAAGCCGTAGATCCCCCCCCCGTTCTCCGGGTGCAAAGCTGACGTGGCAGCCGTGTTGGCGATTGCATCATAGGTCCGCGCGTAGAGGCCCGCTAGAGTCGCGCGCCATGCGCACGCGCGCGGGGCCGCGCCAGTTGCCGCTTGCCACGCGTCGCTCGCGGAGCAGCCCATCGGCTGCGCTCCCGCGTTTATGTAAACCGATCCGCTGGGCGCCGGGCCGGACACCGGAAACGCCAGCGTGCCGGAGTCCGGCGCGAAAAACAGGGCGGAACCGGAACCGTGTGCTGGGGTTTGCGTTAGAAAAAGCGCCGATACGACGTCCGCAAAAACTGCCGGGAGGGTGCTTCCGTAGTCGAGCGTCGTGACCGCAACGGGGGTCTTGAATGCGGGCGTGATGGACCCCCCCTCCAGGAGATCCACGTTTCGCCCGCGCGTCGAGATTGTAATCGCGATGGCGGTGCCGTTGCCGCTGCCGCTGCACGAGTCGACGAAGTTCGGGTCGCAAGGCGCGTGGGGGGGGTGCGGGGTGGCTCTCAACAAAGGGGGGGAACTTGGCGGAGGACTCGCAGGAGGGGGCAGGTTCGGCGGCGGCTGTGAGGAGGGGGACTGGGGAACTTGTGGGGGAGGTGCTGAATCGGGAGGCGGCTGGTTCATTGGAGACTCCCTCGAGGGGGGATCTAGAGCAGGCGGGAAAGCGGGAGGCGGTGGTTGATAAAAAGGAGGGCTGGTAACCGGGGAAGGGGGGTTCGGGTCAACTGGAGGGGGTTCGTTTGGAGGAGGTTGCTCGGGTGGTGGAAAAGAGACCGGGGGAGGCTGGTCGGCAGGTAGCGCCCCTGGCGGCGGTTGCTTCGGCAATGGCTGTTCCCCTGGGGGGCCCTGGTCCGGAGGGGGCTGAACAGGAGGAGCCGGGTCGGGGGGGGACGGAGAATTGGGGGAGATAATTCGGTTGGGGGCTGAAATGGAGGGGCCTGGTCGGGGGGGATTGAGTTGTAGGAGGGGGTGGTCGGGGGAGGGCAAACCGACTGGAGCGGGTTGTTCGGGTGGGGGCTGATTGACTGAAGGGGGCTGGTGGGGAGGCGGCCAGCTGATTGGGGGGGGCAGATCGGGAGGAGGTTATGTTGGCGGCGGATGGTTCAGAGGAGGTGGGTTTATCAGAAGGGGTTGCTCCGGGGGCGGGTTTGTCAGAGGCGGCGGTTTTTCCGCCGGGGGGGGAGATTTGGCGGAGCTTGGACCGGGGGGGAAAGAGCCGTGGGGCGGGGGTCTGGGGACAAAGGGGGGTGGGGGTGGCAGCGGACACTGATCGGCAGTGAACGTTGCGTAGGGAAGAAGAGCGTAGTTGACACACGATCTTGACAGCTGGTTGACAGGTGTCGCACCCAGCGGGAAGCAGACGCAGTAGGAGGAACAGACGGTCATTTGCATCCCGCAAGGACTGGTGCGGCTTCCGCACGCCGCTGTTCACACAGAGCGGTTACTTAGAAAAGCAATCCTTGGGTTAAGCACCGAATGAGCCAATTCCTGTCAAGATTACCTCAACACGTTAGAGACAGAGTTAAGCAGGTATCGGGGCCCATTCTTCTGTCGAGAGCACGTCAAACCCTGAAAAGGCTTGGGTAGCAAAAACCGTGTTTGGTCAGATCATTAGTGCTTTCATTTACCCAACCCTGCTTCAAACTTAGTTACATGCTTTGCACCAGACGAATCCGTAGCCCGTTTGGAAAAAGAAAAGTTTCAATCAGATCAGACGAAGTACCAATCTCCTTGTGAAAGACGCCGAGAGCGCTTTGTGGACTTCCGACAAAGTTTTTTTGCAATCCTTGGACTCAGTCTCCAACGATTGAAGATGAGGCAAAGAATTTCGTGACGCTGTTCGAAAACTCTGCCGCGATTAAATTCGACCCGTTCACAGGGTCTTGAAAAACCTTTTGCACGGGAAGTATGACCTGCGAGACTTCTACGTTCAACCTCTGAGCAACGCACGTACCCTATTCTAGTGGGATCAAATGCGCATACGGAAGCAAGCTCACTTCCCGAAACCGACATGAGCCCAACGCCATTGGCCGTCGAGTCGTGGACAAGCAATCCGAGGTCCGTTGTTGTCGAGAAGGCGCCGGTGTAACACGTCAAGTTAGTCCCCGCCGAGGTTCTACGAGCCAGCACACTTGACGTGACTGTAGAACTACTGAGTAGCTGCATTAGAGAAACATTTCTGGTCATCAAGGGTGGTCCTTAGAATCCTTCTGACTGCGGTCAAAACAGAAGAAAGGCCAACGCAAGCACAGAGAACTAGTGATGGGCAAAATATTAGAAAGAACACTTAAAAACGTACGTTAAAATAAGGGTGCGTTTCAGGACTTTACTTGGAAAACCTTGATAGTGCTGGCGCAGCTGCTTTTGAGCGCTTTTGGCCTAGCCCTAACAAAGTAAGCCGAATACGTGAAACGAACAATGCCGAAATGTCGCATCCAGTCTTGAAGAAGCTCGTCGTAATCATTTCCGACCCAGTATTCAGACCGCGCAGGGTGGAGCATAAAGTCCGCTGCGAGGCGATCTCAAAAATAAACGTGGCTTTCCAACGAAGACGGTTTGAGAACAGGGAAGTTCCAGTGGAACCTGCCAGTGCAGTCCTGAAGTCATTTCGAGACCCGCTTTGGTCCAGTTCCGTAAAGTTACAGTGGTTTTGGCTTGCCTCAGCCACGTGGAGCTCGTGTAGACGGGGTTCGCCTTGTCACTCGTGAAGAAGTACACTTTCCCCTGGACGGTATTGAGGACGACGCTCCGGAACGTCTTGTCTGCCGGCAGGACGAACCAGCTGGCCGTCCGATCACAAATGTTATAGCTGCAAAGATAAATCTGGCCGTCCGATTAGAAACGTGACTCAGAGGACGACGCATCGGTATGTTTTGTCTGCCGGCAGATCGAACCAGCTGGCCGTCCGATGAGTGATGTTATAGCTGCGAAGAAAAGTCTGAACGTCCTTATACGTGCAGAGCACGACGCTACGGAACGGTTTTATTGTGGCAGATGAATCATCAAACCAGCTGGCGATGGGGAAAAGATATTCCGAATGCAGGGGAAATAGATCCGGTAAAACTTCGCAATCGGAGCGCTTGTAATCATGAAGCAGACTGAGCAGAAGTAGAATGAGCAGAAGTTCGAGCAGTAAGGAAGAGAGAATAAGTTCGGTTGACAGTTGATGCTTGGAAGTTGCTTAGCGAATAGTAGAGCCCAATGGGCATCATAACGGAGCTGGTTTTGGATAAGAACGCAGTACTTTGAGTAGAAACTTGAGGAGAGAACGCGATTGTAGCCGACAGATGACGCACGAAGTTAAATGGCTTACGTATACCGAAAAGCCCACTGGGGCATCACGAACCAAACTGCTCTCTGCGGATCGAACATTGATCCGAGCAGTGAACCAAAAAAAACAGAAAGTTACATATGATGTATTTGGAGTCGCTCAGCGACTTAAAAAGCCGCCCAACCCAGTGTAAGTAGCGACCGCAGTGCCGGCCGCTACGGAAATCACCCCCAGATTCAGATCTGCCGCCACATCCAGATGGGATCCAGATACTGAAACTTGGACGTGTCCCGAGCTATGCCCAAGGGGATGTATTCGAGGAAGGTGTTGTTGTCAAGACTGTAGATGACGATCTGCAACGCCGGAGTGAGACTTGGTAGGAACAAGGTGGGATTGACTTTGAAAGCTGAGACCTTTTGGGTTCCGTGCGCGTTCGCGAGTCTCTTATCGGCTGCAATCGAACGTAGACGTCGCACAGCAGTTATCCATCTAGATACCTTCTCAAGAACCAAGACGAAGGCCTAGAAAAAAGGTGCATTTGTGACACCTGTCCACAGCAGACGCAGAACTAGGGCAGAGTTCCACAGGAAGTTGGGGTTGCTAACCACGCTGATTATTTGCTTCGGGCCTTCGGTTGTTTGACAATTAACCGGGCTTTCGTCTTGGTTACCGCCAAAATCTGTCACACTGGATATATAACCACTTTCGACACCATCCGATCCCATAACCAGCCATAAGCATCGCGAGATAAGGGCCAAAGCGTTCGGTTCTTTGACCTTGAGAGACCCCGTGGTTTGCGGAAAACTCTGCCACGCCATGTACAACTTGAAGACCCCGCCGTCCGAGTCCGCATAATATCACGCGTGAACTGGGAATGGCCCGTCGCCCCAGTGTACTTTCTGTTGGAAGTCATTCCGCTCGCCGAATGGTTCGTGATCTTGTAATTGTGGGTCGTGTTACAGTGGAGGGCGAACAAGGTCTACTGTGGCTCGTAGTAGTAGATTCCTAGAGTGGGGGTGACCGCTGCGTGATTGTACTTGGTATCTATTATCACCGAAGCGGTTCCGGTGAGTAGGGTCAAGATGTTACCTGATCAGAAGTGTTGAACCGGTTAAGAGTGGATAGAATGGAAAAGATGGCTCAGGATCGGCCTTTCATTTTCAATACCATGTGTTGAGTTTGACAAAATGTTCCTCTACGATTGCATCGAGGGAAAGGGGCGGCGCAGTCGGCGCTACCTAGAAGCGTCCTGTGATTCGTGATTGTCTGCAGTTTCCCCTCAAGCTAGTACACTCTACCTCACTATTCTACAAATTTCAATATTTTCGATCGTGCATCGCGTAAGCTGTGCCACCCAACTTTCAGCCGACTCAGACGGTGACTCGAGCTTCGCAAACAGAGCCTACCGTCCAGAAACATCCGCTCATAGCATGGCGATGTACAAGCTCATAGTATATCAGAGTTTGTACAATATCAATGCAACAGTGTGAAAACTCCCCGTTGGTATCAGCATGAGCATGTTGATATTTAGCGAAATGCAACCAGTGATCGAATGACTTGCAGCCGTAGCAAGCTGCAGAGTCAACAAACTATCCCGGGTCTGCCGAAGACCGTGCTCCACGGCCATGGCGGCTAAGGGCGTTAATAAACTAGAAGTTACCATCGAAGGGCAAAGTGAGGGCACTGAGAATTAAACATGGCGTCGATCAAATAAAAGACGTACAATGTGTTCTTTCTGTGTCAACGTACAACGTATCGAGGCCTGACACTGAGGAGACTTCTGTCTCTCAAAGCTGTTTGGATTCAAACTTTCTTCTCCGATTCTACGAGTAAGTGTTCAAAAAAATACAGGAATCTTATTGAGAGACGTCTGTCCGTCAATGGTCGGTCATTGCAAATGTTCCTACAAACAGGCAATGTACTTGCTTTCAACCGTGCTAGGTTGTCTGACTTAGCACTTACAGCCTTTTCAAATAAGCTCCTACTGTAATGATTGTTTCCAGAAACAAGACAGGTTTCTGCGCCGAGCTGCTTGTACCAATGAGCTACTCAGGAATTAAACGTCAGTGGGCGAGACCGACTGACCTCCCCTCCTTGAAAGCGCAATTACCTATTTAATTTGATTTCCCGACCCCGCTGCTGCAGAGAGGAAGCCGCTTCATACGCTGCGCCCTAGACTACATCAAGCTCGTAACAATTAGATGACAAGACCGACTGGCCCGCCCTTTTGACAGTACTGCAGTACCTTCACCCAGCCAAACTCCGCGTCTGCAGAGCCTAGGGGGAAGTCACACTACCTTCCGTCACACTGCCTTTTCTAGCTGCTTCGCAAGTAAACCCGCCGCTGCGCTTTGGCTACGAGTCTTTGTAATTCGTCAGACCGTGGATGACACAGGTCGACGTACGCAACACCAGACTGGAAACCTAGTCTACATAATCCGTAGCTTCCGCGTGATAGTAAAAGACAAATGCTGAAGGTGATTCCCCCGCGACTGCAGAGGCCGGCCCCCCCAAGACATCGTGGCACTAAACCAGTCGGTTTGCTTAGGCGACCGGACTTGACCCTTAGGTTATCGGACAATCAACCCGGATTTAACCTTGTTCCGAGGCTGATGATACCGCCCAAGTCTGGTTTCTGGACGTATAACCACTTTCGAACCGACCTACAACCAGCTCAGAACTATCCTTGGTTAAGAGCCAAAAACGCGCCTGTGCCCCCCGCTTAGCACGCAGCCGGGACATTTTTGTAGATGTTGTAGATGGCGCCGGTTCTCCACTGACTGGCGTCCGCGAGGGGGTAGTCCGTGGTCGACATTGAGTTGCCGTCCTTCAGAGTGATGAGAAGGTCCACCCCGCCCTTTCCGGCCAGGCCCTCGGTGGGCATCCACCACGTGCCCCACCTGCGTCCACAAACAGTAGTTTGGTCCTTAACCATGGATGGTTATGGGATGGTTCTGGGATGATTATGGGCTCGTTAGGAATTGGTTACACGGCCAAGAACCGTGCTTGGGTGGTAACCAGGGCTTTAGCGGCCAGGCACGAGACGAACATCCACCACACGCCCCACCTGCGTCCGCGTCAGCTTCTTGTACAAATGACGTCATTTGTTACATATCCCCATCTTTCTTCTCCTTTGGATGCGAGCAGAAACGCCCTTTTTTTATTGCAAGCAGGCAAGCCCCTCTTTCAGTTCTTTTGGATGCGAGCAGAACTAGGAAAATTAAGCGCCGCAGAAAAAGCCCCTCTTCCTTCGGTTTTAGATGCAAGCAGAAACGCCCCGATCTTTCCTTTCTTTTGGATGCAAGCAGTTAAAACAGAACTCGGAAGCGCGCCGCAAAAATAGCCCCTCTTCGTCCTTTTATATATGCAAGCAGAATAGCCCCTCTTCCGTTTTTATCGATACAAGCAGATATACCCCCTCTGAAAAGCCCCTCTTTTCTTTATTTTGGATGCAAGCAGAAACGCCCCCTTTCTTTCTCTTCTCGATGCAGACAGAAAAAGCAGATCGATGCAGGCTAACGCCTTATCTTTTTTTCTGTTGCCACTTTTTATGCCCTCGCCAGGAGAGAACGAACGTTTTCTGCTTATGGCTTTCGTGGCTCTCGGAGGCTCAACATGTCAATGCCTTTCACCGAGAATCTTATCGCGAGTAGTCCCGAAGTGATGCTCCAGCTAACGAGCTCGGTTTTACTTAGGGTATACGCATTGAAAACAAAGCTGAATAAAGCAAAACAAAAATAAAGAAAGAAGAAAGGAAAGAAAGCGAATCCAAAAATCAGCCAGGCGCCCCACCCGTTCACCCGAGCGCCGTGATTGAAGCCGCCGTTGCGTGATCTGAAGTTGACACTGCCGATCGATTTGCGTAGCTCATTCGAGCAAGCAAAACAAAGAAGACAAAGAGAACAAAGAACGCAAATCAAAAGAAGAAAGCAAAAGAAACAGGCGCCTTACCCGTTCACCCGGGCACCGCGAGTGAAGCCGCCGTTGCGGGTCCTGAAGTTGACACTGGCGATTTCCCCAACACCACCAAGCCGAGAGATGACCACAGCCTGCGCCCACTGGTTGTAGACTTGGGTGCGGACGACGATGGCACTGTCGGGGTAGTCTGCAAGGGCACATGCGCTACAAATCAGAACTTGATCCAAGTAACTTTGAACATTAATGGCAGTGAGGATCTAGTCCAGCGCTGATCTGAAAGAGAGGAGGTTTCGGTTGATAGTGATTTACAACCTGGGGTCGAGAACAAGGTGAGGGGGTGATTTGTTCCGTATGACGACATATGACAACATGACGCTAATCTGCGCAAGAAGATTCCAGCTATGCGGGCAACTGGGAGAGGTACTCAAGAGATCCTGAAACAGCTTGAAGCTTCGTCAAGGGGAGTAGTGAGGGCGTGCGAGGCCAGTCCTGCCGCAAAGAGATTCGTCGAGTTTTGCAGGCAAGAAAGGGCCTTAGTAAGACCTAGTAGACTTGAATGACTCTCAAGACAAGACCTTAGTAAAACATGGTAGACTTCGAAGAAAAGACTGTAGTAGACTTGGAAGACTCGGAAGAAAAGGCCTTAGTGAGACTCAGAGGACTTAGAAGAGAAGGCCTGAGTAGACTTAGAAGAAAAGACCTCAGTAGGATTAGAAGACTCAGAAGAAAGACCTTAGTGAACTTGGAAGACTGAAGGAAAGATCTTAGTGATACTCAGTAAAGTCTTGTAAGCAGTAGCCAGGCTACGGTGTCTTACTGGGTGCGCCCATGCACGAGCAGTCCACTCTGGTCCACGTGCCCGAGAAGATACCCCCGTGACCACCGTTTCCCGCAGCGCCGTTAGTGAAGTAGTTGAAGGACCCAAGGCACAGGTCGATGTGGTGATCCCTGCCCTGCTGGGAGTCGTCATCGGTGATGTCAGTGATAACGAAGCCACGTGACTTGCCGTTGTAGCTGAGGACGCCGCACGATCCGCAGCCGCCGAGGTAGTCGTAGTTGCCGGATGCAGCGTGGTACGGGTCTGCACGCGTGGAGGCACTGATTGATTCAGATTTAGCAAGGTTTTTAAGGTTCTCCATTCTCAGAGTCAAGCTTTTTGTGAGCCCTGTATTCTACTGGATATCCGAGAGATGCAAGCCACTGGAAAGATGTTGAGGTGTGCATAGACTGATTGCTCATAGGGATCTGTGCCATCGTCAAATCTATGCATAGATAGCCTATACAAGTAGGCTGGGTCAATCCGTGCTGCCAGTATCTAATGAGGGCACATGCTTAAAAGGCCACCACACGATCTTGCATTCTTTTAATTGGTGTCTACAGACAGCTCAGAGGCGTCAGCAGCTTACATAGAAAGTGCCTGAGAGGCAGCTGACCCCTGTCTTCCCTCAATTTGAAAACCAGAGAAGCTAGTATTGGGCAGCTTATGTTGAGCACTTAGCAGATCCGATTGAATATAGGAGCAATCAGTGCGAGGCAGATGATATAAGAGCCGTATTGGAATTTCAACTTACAGAGAGATGTCTCCAGGAAAGGACCGCCATTTCCGTAGGCGTCGCCGGTGACGTCATTGCCGTACCCGCACTGCCCATTGCCTGAAAAGGGCAAGAGACTTTGATCCATTACTAACAATACAGCAGCATGGAAGGCACAATGCAAGCTGGTTCAACCTTTGCAGCCTGATCAAGCAGGCAGCACACAATGGGACAATACGTTTCATTCGGTGGCAGCAAGTCTTCACCCGCCCAATGCAAGAACTGATTCAAGTAGTCCAATGACAGCATCTATACACGGACGTATGGCGGATCGTACTGGGCAAGATGTAAGATCTACAAACAAGAGGACATACTGGAAGCAGATGCATTGTGCTCAAGCCTGAGGGAAGAATGATCAAGCTCCTCGACAGCTACATTCTGGTCTCATTGAGCTGGGACATTCATTTTGAGACCCCCCTCCAATCCTGCACACTCCTACTTTTCTTAATGAACCAACATATGTTACCAATCTGTGCAGTCCTGGCAGCATCAGAGGCAGACCTATGCAAGCAGCTAATCAATATACACCATGTATACTGATCAGCTACAGATTGATGAAGCCTGAGTTAGGCTTCAGAGCAGAAGGCTTACCTGTTTCGCAATCCATGCCGGGCTGGTTGTAGAAGGTCACCGTGACCCGTGCGCTTTGACCAAGGCCCAGAGCCTTCCTGCGGGGCGCCTCCACAGTCTCATTGAAGAACTCAAACGAGTGCAATGCCTCGTTGAAGACAGCTACAGGGACCGTTTGAGAGCCCTGTGAGTCGACTGCATCGGTGATGATGTCACGGGTAGCAACAGCGGCGGATACGAGGCAGAGGGCCAGGAGGGCGGAGGTGAGGAGCTGACTCGCCGCCATTGAGAACCTGAGGGATGGGCCGTAAAGAGGCCGTAAAGGAAGCAAAGAAGAACGATACAGAAATTATGAAAAGTAGGGCGATCTTGAGCTCCTTTTGAGGAGATGGGCAGAAGCTACGGTGCCGGTACATTGGAATCAGTGCAATCACATCTAGGTATACTAGGTACTGAGCTGGCACTAGTGATCAGGACCCAGCTGACAGATTCGTGAAGGGACTGGTATGGGACGCACAGCTACCGAAGCATGTTGCCATGATGATACCATACATGTTGCCATGTCAGGATCTGTTGGATCGTGGCCTGAACTTTGAAGGCTGAATGCTGCCGCCGCTGAAAGCCACAGATTGGAAATCGTCGGATGGACATCCGACAAATTTTCGAAGTAGGTACGTACCGGTACTTCAGATTGTTTTCACTGTACCCGGGGGCCGGGTCCCATACCGGGTAGTACGTACCCTGAAATTAAAAATTAAGGGCCTGAATATGCTTGTGAAACATTACCGTACCGGTATACGGTTTATTACGGTACATTAAATAGGGACGTAGGTACAGTACCTGAATCTCCAGATTCCGGCATCAAATGCATTTGATGCACACTGCACACTGCACACTGCACAGCCGGAAGGCGATTTTGCCCTACAGGCTACGGTAGGACCGGCGGCGGAGGAGCCTGGACGGCGCTGCAGAGTCCTGACTCCTGAGTGCTGACACATCCGACATTTCGCATCGAAGGCTGTTGCCATCGAAAGGTTCTTTGTCGTTTTCGACAACGCCAGAAAACTGGTGTCCTGACTCCTATCCCACAGAAGGTTGAAGTTAAACATGTCCTGAGTCCTAGCGGACCTGACCATATCCTGAATCCTGACTCGAATTCCGACAGAGCAGTTAAACGACGAACAACCGTAGCGTACGGCGTACCGAAAGGGCAGTAGCGGCTCCGCAGGCCTGATCCGCTCGCCGCGGCGTGATTAGCGGTTTTGTCATGGTAATTGTTGTATCAACATCTCAATGATTACTTAGCACTGATCCCGATCGGTCTCCCGCCGATCCCGATCGATGTAGTGAACAGCAACAGCCAGTGAACACTAACGGAGACGGGTAGGGTTAGCTAGGGGGTTAGGGTGGGTACGGGTGCGGAGCGGGTGATCCTTTGGGTTAGGAATTTTAGTAGCCCCAAAATGATTACTGTTCACTGGGCTTACTGATCAATCATCACTACATCGAGAGATACCCGCCGCCGCCGGTCTGGTCCTTTGAATTTGTTCCGAGCGTCGGGACTCGGGAGTCGGGAGTCGGCCGTCATGGTCACGGTAGACACGTACCGGTACTTCTCAATTTCATTTTGAGAAGAGCATGTTGATTAAGAACAGTGCTCGGGGACCAAACAAAGCTAAAACATTTTAACCCAAAATTGACAAGCTCCTCACTCGTACCCTCCCTAACCTCCAAACCAACCTTACCTGTCCCCCGGGCGCCCTCCCAATTTGTCAACATGAAATCGAGACAAGTTCACGGTAGGCTGGCCGGCCGCCGCTGGCGATCATCTGACGGGCCCGGGACTAGCTCCGATGGACTCAGCGATTGACCCGCGAGCGGCCGTGCCGGCGAAGCTGAGTGTGACGTCCTATTGTATCAACTTTTTAGTACCATTACCATTGAAGTATACTGAGGCCTTCAAATTTCAAAAAACAAGCTCAGTGCGCACGAGGCTAGTAGTAGGTAGTCCGATTATGTGCGAAGCCAAAGACCGTCGCACACTCAAAAGAACTTACCACTGATGATCATTCAAATTTGCATAACAAGATACCGTATATGTATAGACCATGACCGTCGAGCGTTGCATAAACGTCACCGTCGCAGAATTATGTACCTATAGCTGACTTCCAATTGTTAATCTAAAGAGTGCGTAATGCCAGGCGTGCCCGCCTCCCGGCCCGACACTGCACATATCTAGCGCCAGTCATCAATCTGAGTGATATATGCGCTTGGATCCTCATGAGTTCTTGCATGTTCAAAGCCTGTTGGTACGGTAGTACCTTATAATCGACTTTGCATTAAGATATTGCTGAATCCAGCTATCTATGTACATAGATCCATGTACATATTGCCAGGCAACCGTCCGGCCGGTTACATCCGTACTAAGAGGGTCATCATTTTAAGATATGCACAGCCTACTAGAAAAGAATGGCTGGGCCGAAGATGCATGCGGACGCCGCCAAGACCGCGTACTGCTCGATATTGAGCTTTCCATCACCGGCAATCGAAGAACGAGCTTCACGTCATGCATCATTGCTCGCCGTCGCGCGGACATAAGCTGATCAACAATACCGCCCTGGTACGTAGGGTGATTGAGCTGCAGTGGCCTTACACGATTGCCGTAACTGTTGGACTTTGGACCCAAGATGATCACCACAACGCACCGTTTGTTAATTCGACCATAATATACAATCATTACTAGTGCCAGACTAGGCCAGCATCACTGCCAGGCTTTTCCTCGCCCAATCTTCAACTGAGCCAATATCCATTGAACCTCGGAACATACTTACTTAGTACCCTGTGTGGTGACATGCTCGCATTGGAGCCGCATGCGCATTGAAACAAACAATGGCCGACTTTCATTGGCCTTCAAACGAAGGTGAGTCCGATTGATCGATCTTTGAACAGCCGTACACTCCAAGCCGACGAGCACGTACCAATGCATTGACCTTTGCAAGACTCGTCGGTCCTGGTTTATTGCCTACCGCCAGTGAAACCCTGAACTCGGCAAGCTCTCGACGGCTGCGCATGGCATTCTGAGACACCTCGTAGCGAAACTTGTAGCTTCAGCAGTAGCATAAGACTCTGTCGTTCTGCTCCTGATTCAGCATAGACAACCCTTCTTTCCTGACCCCGGCTTATCTCCCTTAGAAGCCGCAATACTAGTAGCCTAACCGGCAGATTGGATTGGAGCGGATCACGTTCAGGTTTACCTGTAACCAGAGGCAAACCGTTAGTACCAAAAGGGTACAAACGGAATGATACCAGAAGCTTGCGGAGATATTGAACGCTCGTGTCCTTCAAGACTTTGGGTAGATTGCAGAGATGACAGTTCAGCGTTTTGAACCTTCCACTAAAACTGCTTCTCCGTTGACTTCAAAAAAGCTGATGTGCGGCATCTAAGAGAGGACTTTTAATCTCGCCACCAGATACAACCTTCGAAAGATCTACGCTGACCTTGAAAGTCAAGAGCCGTTCTTCTTACGAAGACTCCACCAATTGAGAAGCCGTTACAGAAAAAAGCTGCACGTTTACCTCTCGATTGTCTGCTTTCTTCGCTTTCCAATTTAAAGTGGGCGTCGGATTTGAAAGCTCGAGAAATGCAAACTAGTGAGTCTGCGTCTCTTTTTGGACGGACCAGATCGGAAGTACGGCAATTTTGGACTCTCTGCGCTATAGATCGGGGAAAGTGGACATGCATGTCCTACGCCCACTTTCAGGATAGACAAACACGAGATGCCAAACTTGCTTAAATGTTGACACCTGCTGTCAAACTATGTTGGACTGGTTCGCAGAGGCACCTGAGCTTACGAACAGCCGAAAAGGATCATGCGGGACTACTCACTAAGTAGAGCAATGTAAACCCGTCTTCATTCTTCCGCACACGAGGGGGGACACAAGTGATCAAAGGCACCAACCATTTAGTTTCTGCTAATTTTGAAGTAGCGAAAGAGAGTGACAGTGATGAGTACGTTCAGATATGAAGTTCGAAGTAGAAATCTGCAGAATCATGCCTCTCACCTTATGTCCGAAAAGGTCCCGGATGTTGTCGATGTTGTAGAGGATCATGGTCGGCCTGCCAGAGGAGATGCACTTGAGCGTCAACTTAGGCAGTACGGTTTTACGAGTCTGGCAGCATACCCTTTGGATCATACAGGCCGACGAATATCGAAAGAAAACAGAGCTTTCATGAACTTCCAATTCACTGTGCCTTGGAGTAACCTGCGGGTGAAGGAGTTCGAAGTTGCAGTAACAGATTTCAGAGTTGGTCGTAAGGAGCAGCACTCGTTGGCCATATGCACGTACTTTGAATTAGTCGGATATGGTCGTGAGGAAGCAAGCTCACTAAAATCAAAACTGCAATCTTACCGGATCCATATGAGTACGTTACAAGGAGGCGCTTACTGGGCAACTTCAATTTGCAAGCGGCCGTTGACTGCCCAAAGCAAGTCAGTAAACCCTGTGCCGCCTCCTCGCAGCAACGCTAAATCCGGCCAGCATTGCACGTGCTTTGCGGGCTTTATTGCAGTCTGACACCGTTCCGGTGATCCAACAGGCGCTTGAACTAAGATTGATTCTGGAAAAAGCGTATCTGGCATGCTTGAGTGCGTCTACTTAGTATCAAGAAGGTAAGCAAAGAAAGGCCCCCGGGGAACAGGAGGGGTTGGTTTGATGGTCAGGGTGGATTCGGGTACGGAGCGCTTCAGTATTTCGTGCAGTGGTTTCAGTCACTCAGATCTTGGTTTGAGCGACTGTCGGTTCAAGCAAACAATGCCAGAATCTTTGTTGCTCACCTTTCAAGGCCAAAGCCCCACGCAATGACGTTGACGTCCGGGGGAAGGCCCATTGGCTGCAGCATCTCGGGCCGGAACATCCCGCTGTTCCCCAGCTCGACCCACTTCTTCAGCTGCGGGTGGTACCTGATGACGTCAGCATGGGTGGAAGTGACGTCAGTCAAAGTAAAAGGCAGAGGTGACGTGAAACAAAAAACATAAG
>DF237407.1:7076-28436 GCA_000708835.1 Klebsormidium nitens | reverse complement strand
CTTCAGCTGCGGGTGAGACCGAGTACCGTCAGCATGTGGGAAGATGACGTCAGTCAAGGGAATATTATTTGGGCCAGAACGTTTCGCTGTTCCCAAGCTCAACCCACTTCTTGAGCTGCAGGTGGTACCTGGTGACGCCAGCATGGGAAGAGATGACGTCAGTCAAAGGAAAATCGCATCTCGGTTGAAACGTCTTGCTATTGCCCAGCTTGACCCATTTCTCGGCTGGGGAGATTACGTCATGAAGGAAAAAGGGTGCCTTCGTCAAGAGGCCGATTGCGGAAGGATAAATCTTGGTTCAACATTGGCATCGCACAAGTCGGCGAGAGCCTGATCAGGGAAGCCTGAAAGGCTTTGCACTTTCGAATTGACTGATGGTGTGTTGAGACCCCATTAAGAGGGGAGCAAGGACCCTAGGGAAAGCAAGACGGTCCATCCCCGCTTTAGGGATCAATATGAAAAAGGCCGTTCTGCACCACCCGCAGTCCGCCCGACAGCTCACTCATCCAGCAACCAAGCTGCTGCCAAAACGGGTCCAGTCCCCAAGTAATCGTAACCAAGACAGCGGGTAAACTCACCCGAAGATCTCGGCGGATGGTTCCGTGTAGGGGTTGAATGCGGGCTTGAAGCGAATCTCGTTCATTCCTGCAACCAAACAAAGCTGCGCTCAGCGACTGACAGCGGTTCAGCGGTCGATCCGAGAGGGATCAATCCCTCTGCAAACATCACCGCTACTGGTCTTTGCAAACTGCTGCTCTCTTCTGAAGGCGGCCGGACCATTGTGGAGTGTGCATCTGTGCACCTCAACAATCTTGATCTTGGATTGATGATAGCTTACAGCGGAAAGTCTGCGCTTTCACACAATCGATATGGACAGATTCAACAATCTGCTGCACGGCTGAAACAAGGCAGCGGTTAAGCATGGCCCTGCAACCCAACCGAACAGAAAAGCACCCAGACAAAAAAAGCGCCACGACCTCTACTCGAGCACGACTACCTACTCAATAGCTCAAGAAACTGGTCTAAAGAGGGCCAGTCGGTCAAGAACCAGTCAGGT
This sequence comes from Klebsormidium nitens, assembly GCA_000708835.1. Taxonomy (NCBI): domain Eukaryota; kingdom Viridiplantae; phylum Streptophyta; class Klebsormidiophyceae; order Klebsormidiales; family Klebsormidiaceae; genus Klebsormidium; species Klebsormidium nitens. The sequence goes on along the minus strand of DF237407.1, from coordinate 27,379 downwards.
TCCTGGTTGGTGAGCCTTGACAAAATATTCTGAACTCAAGCGACCTGAACAGATCTCCACCGCTTACCTACTCCAAGGAACCAAAGACTGCAGTGATCGAAGCACAACTCTCCATCTAGAAATTTTGACGTAGGAAAGAGTCAACTTTACGAAGCCAATGGAAATCCACACGACCCAACCCACGACACATACAACGAAACACCGAAGACCTTGAACCACGAAACCCCCAACACCTACCTAGCCGGCTGAAGAACTGTTCTATGGTCCCTAGAAGGTCGCCTAGCGTGACTCCCCGGTCGCAGATGAGCCCCTCGATCTGGTGGAACTCCGCCAGATGCGTCCGGTCGACGGCTTCGTTTCGGAACACGCGGTCTATTGAGAAGTACTTTTTAGGCTTGAAGCCGTCCTGTTACCAGAAAAAATCTAGTGATGAGTAGAGTCCCTGAGTTGGTGGAACTCTGTAAGACACGTCTGGTCGATGGAGTCTGCTGGGAATCACCTTCTGGAGAGCGACTACAGAGCGGGGAACGAAAATATCTTTTGTTTCAAAGGGGGATAGACCTTCTAAGAGCGACCCCAGAGGACACTCGGAAAGACGCGGTCTGCCAGAAAGTGACGTCTAAGCTGAAGATTTGGTAGGAATGTTTCTGTCTTCCATATCTCATGCCAAAGAAGAAAAGATTGGAAAAGCGGAGAATTATGTTGGACGCTGCACCAGGAAGGCGTGGTTTGGTGAAGCACTACTCCAGGCTAAAAGCTGTTCTGCCGGAAAGAAGCATGTAGGACATCAATGCGCCCGCCACGTAGTCTCAGTCAAGTTCACAGTCTCAACTTGCTTTACAGGCTGATTGCAACTGAGGTCTTACTAAACTTAGTCACACGAACGGAGACTTTACATAGGATACAACATAGAGGAATATGGTCGCATCCTACAACCATGTTGACAACTTTGACGCATGAGCTGACTGCAAGCACGACCACACACGGTTACGAAGGACATCCGGACGTGCCCTTGCCTGCGCGAGCTTGTAGAGCATCCGGGAGGAGACGGCGGTCGTGTGCGTGCGCAGCAAGTTCTTAGCAGCTTCCGAGTACTGCCAATCGTAGCCGTACCTGAACCAGGACGGATTCTCAGTTGGGTAAATCTAGATCACTTGGGAGCAGCGTGCCTTAAAACCAATTTGACGTTTGGGGTCAGCGTGGAGGTTTGGGTGAGTTGGGGTGCGGAGTGCGCAAAGATCTGGGTTAGGAACTTTGCGTGGGGTCTATGGATTTAGGGCACATGGCTGTTGGGATACATAAAACTTACCAGCCTTGGATTCGCTCGTTCAAATAAACGTTCCAGGAAACAACCATTTACAGAGGGATCGTGTACTTATTCGACTTTGTTCCACCTTTGTTGACGGCAGTTTCGTTGAGCTGAGTGGAGGAACAGAAACAATCCTGTTCGCCAAAGGTGCCGGAAAGTAAACAGGCCGCGACACAGACCAATATGTGCTTGCCCTCGTCTTGGCTGCAATAAAGCTTGACCAGTCGTGCAGTTCGCGAAACCTTCCTTTGACGCGCAATCCCCCCAGGAGAAGCCACCCAAAACCGCCTTTTTAACTCCGGTGAAATGAAAGCGGATTTGGTCGAATGAAACAGAGAACGACCAAGCTGAGAGTGCTATAAGAACCGACCAGCGTACTTGTGAATCTGCGTCACGATGCTTTCAGGATTGGGAAAAAAAAAACCAAGAAGGGAAGATCAGCCACGGAAGTCCTGAAATCGGTAAAAATTCAAGATCAGACGCGCTTACCCAAGGGAGCCACCCCCTCCGTGTTCGTGCATCTCTTTCACGCGCTTCATGTAATCCTCCGGTACTGACCGGCACTTCTCAGGGGCTGCAGACGACACGAAGACGGGGTTTTGATATTCTAAGAATCTCGTTCCCCTTCCTTTCTGCTGGTTCTTTAGGCCGTGCTTCCAGGCGAAGTCGACCAGGGGCTTCCGAGAACAAAGTGCTCCTAAGGAGGGGCAAGTCCGCGGACAGACTACACAAACAGCCGAAGAATAGACACGAAGCAAGCTAAATCAACCTCTTTCTTGGGCGCGGCAACATAACTTACTGCGGGAGTGTGCCGATGCAATCTATGCTAGGTATTCCAGTTCTTTTCATGGACCATTCAATCCTCGACAATTAATCCTCCGTCAGTGAGACTCCACGAAAACAGGGCCGAAGTATTGAGATTCCGGGGCTCACCTTTTAAGAAGAAGGTGTCGTGCGAGTCCCTGGCGGGATGCTGTTGAGGTTGGAAGAGGGCGTCGAAGTTCCAGAAGCTGTGGGCGTTGCACAAAATAAGTATCAGAGTGCGATCGTTCAAATCGGGAAAATATACCTGGGGATAAACATTTCCTCCCATTCTCTTAGTGATCATTTTCGTCGGTTGCCTGTTCCTCTATATTTGAAGGGAACCGTGTGTAAGCAAGCTCTGGGGGTTTCAAGTACGTCCTTCGATCCGCATTACATATACGTGAACATCTCTTGTCGATTGAGAGCCTGACTTCAAACCTTCACAGGACCACTGACAGGACCCCTTCGTTTTAAACTATGCTGGCAGGTTTTTCAGCGCCCTGTTCCCAGCGCTAAGAATGGTATGGAGTTTACCATACTGAAAACATTCCACTCACCTGCTTTCGACGAAGTTGTTCGTTGGCATCTCCTCGAATCTGCATCACAAACATAGGCCCAGCGTTCAGACGGGAATCGCGAAGAGGGGGAAGGAAGAAAATGCATTTGAGGTAGCTTTTGATAGGGGTATTGAAAGAGTGAAGGCCATGGCTGTAGCACATCATTCCCGCTGTGTTGAAACAAACTGTTCGTCCCTCTTGCGATCTAAGTAAAGACACAGGGAATAAATGAAGAAGGAATGGCCACCATTTGCAGCCATGCAACTTCAGCTAGCTCTTATAAACGGTCTGCCCGCTGGGAGACAAGGACTCTCAGGAAAGTACTCAAGTTGCGCGCTCATTGAAGAGCACATCGTTCCGCATGACAATCAACGGCAGACGGTCCGCCGCTTTCCTGACTCACCCCATTTGAAGGAAGATCTTCCGAAACTGGGCTCGTACCTGCGGAACAGCTTCCAATCAGCAGATGCCCTAGGAAAGATTCAGCCCGGTTGAAATTGGCGTAAAGCTAAGGCATCCGGCAATCGGAGCTGCCAAGGGCCTAGACTCTGAGGCAGTTTGAACACGATTGGCAGAAATGTCCCGGGGAGACACTTGTGCAGGAGCGCTCAAAATCATGCATCGCAGGATAGTCGTATCAGCGCAAGTTTTAAGTTTTACGGCGGCATGTGCTACACTTGTCCATTCGGATTCATCTTGCCAACGCGTATTGGCTAATCTGAGGTACACCGCTCTCATTCACTACGCTCCGAGAGTACATAGAAGAATTCGCATAGGCTTAACATGTACCGACACCAGAAGTTTGCAGACTGAACAGCGGCTCACTTTGAGGAGGGGGTGAAGGGAGCCTCCGGAAGGGGGGAGGCCGAGAGCGGCGAAGTTGTAGTCCTTGAAAGTGGCACCTTTCCACGCCTTGCTGTAACAAACGAATGACAAACGGGCTGTCAAAGTCCGCTTTGCAAAACATTGGGAACGAGAGGCTCAGAATAAGCTTTCGGCTGCGACAAAGATTGAACATAACCAATCAGGCCGGCAGCATAGCTGAAGGGTGACGCAATCGCACGTCAGCCATACTGATATGATTCAGTCAAAGAATGAGCGATCTTCCTGGGGCTTTTTGAAGAGAGTTTGGCGGACAGGGTGCAAAGAAACACGCTTTCTGCACTTCGAACGTACTACGGTAGGCGGATTTGTTGGCAATCAGGAACCGTACATGCCACTCTCGTGGACGGTTTATTCGGCCCAAGTGAACGACTCGGAATCACCGTCTCCCACGGCGACTGCGGCTCCGCGCATCGCAGACACCAACGCCCAACTTTGACGTTTTCTTCGCGACCTCCCACTTCAGCAGTCATAGCGCCTCGCTTGCCCCCCAGATCTTTCGCGGCACAGCTACTGTAGCTTTGTCACTTATACACGGAGATGAATCTTGCAATGACGGGCGCCATGCCAAAACGCAACCTTAAGAAGGCGCCAGCTGATGTGAATCTTTACAAAACCTGGGTCAGAACGAAGTGCGCACCGACCGCTCACCTGTCCATCATCTCTTTGGTCATGTCAGTCAGCGCCTTGGTCCGCTTCAGCGCAAACTTGGGGCCCTTGCTGATCACGAAGCTCTTGAATGTCCTGCAAAACAGGGGCTCGCTCATTTTTCGGACGCTTTACGTAAGCCCATGGACAGACCTCCGGGAGACAGGACAGGAACAGGACAGGCTCCGAGCATCGGTCGCTGACGAACGGGTTGGAAAGATTCCAGCATTCTTGTGTGAATACAACCGAGCTGCGATGGACTTAAGAATTTGTAATCTTTCGAAACCGGGCGGAGCACTCCTCGCTCGGCTCCGCCTGGTGCAGTTTTCAACAGAGGTCTGTTACGCTCGGCTGCTGGAGATATAGTTGCCAGCGAGGTGCAAGGGTGACGATATGACGACTGCAGCAACACCCGTATCAGTCACGAGTGATCCTTCAGCAACGAAATTGATGATATTTGATCCTCAGAGCAAAGGGGATCACTGCACCTTGGATACACGTTCGTTCAAGGTTCAAACCTCCCACTGAATTGCTGCCCCGTATCCACCGTAAACAGCAACGAAGCACGAAAGACAGAGCAGACAGAGGAAGAGGCTCTGCGGCGGAATGCTTACACCAATTCGACGAGCTTCCGCGACTGGAGCGCTTTCAGGTCCTTCTCCGAAAGTTCCTGTGTGCCGCAACAATTACTTCCATGTCAATTTCTAGTCTTCACTCGGGCTTTAGTACAGACAGTTCAGCGTGTGCTTAGGCGGCTGAAAAAGCACACGGGACATATCGTGAACACTAGCTGAGGCCGCCAAGGACAGCAGGGCTTCTTGGAAGAACAATTTGTGTGCAACTCGGCCGGTTGCCCCCAAGTCAGCCAGCCCAAGCTGATCTTGCCGCTTTTTTAGGCGACCAAGAACTTTCGCTTTCGTGATTCGTGACTTTCACTCGTTCTCTCTCACCCCTCACAATACGAACAACCCCACAATACTTATTACAATGCAAGCTTCTTCGACTACTCGCGTTGTTACAGCAATACCAGCTTTAGAAGTATGACAAGATTGTTTACCTTTCCCTCCGCAACAGATTGCAGCTGCTTCTGTACGATGTCGTCAATCGTGGCGACCTGCAAAGAAGGTGTGCGTCAGTATAATAGCCACGCCGTCACTTCTCCAGGATCTTTATTCTAAGACCGACAGCCATCAACAAGAAGCCAACCAGCTTACTGGCATCTGCATTTTCTTGCTTGCTGCCTATGCCTAAGCAAGTGAGTATGTTTGTCCTGAAAGTTTGCAGAGCCACACGGAAGTCAAAAACTCACTTTCCGCTTGACGATCTGTGGCTTGGGGGGAGCCTTTGCCCCTTTCTCCTTCTTCGCTTCCTTCTTCTCCTCAGGGGCTCCCTCCGGTTTCTTCTCCTTTTCCACCTCTAGCCACCGCTCTTTCATTGCTCGGTTGAAGCCAATGGTCACCAGATCCTTGTTCAGCTTGGCCTACATTTAAAGGTAGTCGCTTTCATTATCATCAGGGCTTTGACCGGCTAAAGGAGGGCGGGCGGCAACAGGGTGCGCAGAAAAGTGCTGGGGGCAATAACTGGGCCGGGGGCCAGGTCCCAGAACGCTGGGTGTTTAACGCAGCAGGTTGAAGCAGGGGGCTTTGCAAGCAGCCGCCATGATCCCATCCAATAAAATGAATCTTAAGTGGCGTGCGCGGTTTCTTACTATTTGATTGCCTCTACATAGTGCGAAGGACAGACTGATAAATGTCACAGGTATCCGCTGAAAGATCCTCTATGGTTTACAGACTGCAGGACCGACAATAGGGACTTGCCCTGCTTTGAAGTACCCTAGAACCAACTCATTGATGCTGTTGATTTTGAGAGGATACTTGATTGTAAACTTAACAAGTGGGTCTCCGCAGGAACTATCAGGAACTATGCTGTTTACTCAGAAGATGCAATTGAACTCTCGAATCGTACCTGGTCCGCACGACACATATCCTGAAGATTTGAGGCCTTCCTGAATTATCAAATGTGGTCCCTTCTCTTGAGCCCGATTCGTTCGTGAATATTCCATCATGTGACAAGTACAATAGTCGCTGGATCGCCACTGCTCAACACTGCGAAGCTTCTCATGCAATCGTTGACAGCGGGCACCAATTGAAACAGTCAAGGTTGAAGCTACAAATGCATAACTTCTGGAAGAGCAACAACTGCTCGACCAAGCTAACAAAGCTGCGGTCTAAGCAATTCACCTCAATCTCCTCCCTGGAGATTGTCCCTTGCTCCGGAACTGCATGGAAAAGCTGCGCCTCCGGAGTCCCATCCTTCGCATACTGCTGGCCTTCTGCAGTCAGCTCCCAACGGGTGTGCGCCACCGTCTGATGATTGAGAAAGCTGACGTCAGCTTCCTGATAGTGTTTCGTTGGCAACAACATTGGCACATTAATGTGGCTCAACACTCTGATGACAGAAAGCATCTAGAAATCTGATCAAAGGAGAACTTTGACAATGAGAAGCATCGCGATCAATCACAAGTTTCTGTTAGCTTGCACAAGTGCGCACGGAAGTAAGTATTTGCTTTAATTAAGTTTGGAACCCAATCCGCCGGGAATTCTCGTCTTGAATCATTCATGGAAGTAACACACGCGCATTGCACACCTGATTTAATCCACTGTGCAACCACCATTACCAAAAGCCTTCCAGCGCGTTCTACCTACTGATCCCAATCCTTCGCATACTCTCTTGCAGACAGCATTGTCCAATTCTTATGCAAGTTTCGCATATGTTTTAAAATTGCAGACACCACCCTTCGCAGAAGCCCTGTCGTAAATGCACCATGCCAAATACACCAGGACAACGTCTTTGCACTTCTTCATTCAAGTCAACCCGCACTGACCTTTGTTGTGATCAGCTCGTAAGCAAGCAAGCTCTTGATGGTGTCCCCCAGCACCTTGTCATGGTTCACCCCAATAGACTCAGCAAACTTTCTGGAGTCCTCAATCTCGCCCTGCTTATCCACTTGCTGCAACAGCTGATCTTCGACATCCTCAGCAGCAGCCATGGCTGTCAGACGCCCGATGCTTTTCGACAACCTCGGCTTGCAACACAGCTTGCCAACCTCCAACACTCCAACTTCCAAGTCGTTGCAAGAAATTTATGCTCCTTTCCAGGCTTCAGATTCTTGACTGAAGAAAGGCGTAGAGAGATCGAGGAAGGAGGACATACCTACGGTAAATTCCTTCTAAAGCAGCCCGCCGGTTCTTTTGGACGTCGCGAACGGGTGCGTAACCGTTGCCTTCTGGGTCGACTAGAACTGACACTGTTGTCTGTTTGGAGCGTGTGGACTTATTTGGTGTTAAGAACTGGACCCGTGACGGTTATACATTGGCTGGCTTCGGACCTTCGAGCGCCCTGGATATAGGTGCAAAAGAATCTACGATGTGATACTGAACTTCGCCAAGGATGCCGGAAGCGCGGAACGAAGTACCGAGCTGAGCTACCGGGTAGCCGGATGGCTTTTGGACGGGGTATAGTGGTCGGTTTGCTTTCTTAAGAGTCTACCGGGAGGTCAATCAAACTAATTGTACCGATTGGTAAAATTACGGTAACTGATGGCGACGAATTCTCTTTCATCCACCGTGCCCTGAGTTGTAAAGTCCGGCGACAGAGGGATACCCATATTGGCGTGGAAAGGTCGCTCAATTGAGACCTCCCGGTAAGACACTTTCGACGGCCTTGCCAAACGCCCGTAGATTCAGTTCGATAAAGTGCTGTACGTGCTACCGTAGTCCAAAGTGATGATTCCGAACGATTTTAATTGGAATTATTTTCCGACAATCCGACCAGAAAAGTGGATTTATTTATGCTGATTCCGACAAGAATCCGAATGCCCTATGCTCTCACTAGGAAAGGGGATTTTCAGGCCGAGTTTGGCCGTTTTCGGGCTTCCGAAGACCATTTCAGAAATAATTAATCTTTCCGGATTTCCACTTTCCGAATGTAAAATCCGAATTTTCGGTTTTCCGAATGCAAATAATTATTTATTTATTCGGAATCATTACCTTGGACTACGGTAATCCGTCAAAAGATTCTGCCGCACTTGCCCGCGCTCCCGTCACCAAATTCACCGGTTTCGACGATAAACGGCCTTTTATGTAGAAACAGGGCAATATTCTAGGTATGGCGTGTGCTGAGAAGTTCAGTAATGACGAAAATTTCCATAGTACATACAGTACAGCAGAACCGCCTTCATGTCCTGGGCATTGCGAGGCCATTTGCTGGCCATTGAAATTGCAGGGGGAGCGGATTGTTGAACTCGACGAGAGCCGCATCTGCCATCCAGCTGTGGGAAGAGCGTGTGCGTTGCCTGTCACGGAATCCTGATGAGCCATTGAGATCCAGACTGTTGGTTGTTCCTGGAAGTGCGTCACGCATTTTGACCTTCTCCCACTGCAAGCAGCAAAGCTCTGGCAACCAACATGGCACCAGAGTTGACGCTGCTCTTCTCCTCTGGGGACACGGCCGCCCTCCCTGCGCTAGTTGCCGCGTCAGCGTGCGGCGTCACTCTGAAGCACGCCCCATTGGACAAGAGCAGCAACGCGCTGCTAACCTCAGCGGCGCCCTTTGCTGATGCCACCTCGGTGTTGCTGACAGGGCCTGAGGGACTTGTGCTCTATGAGCCAATTGCCATCGCGCGATACATTGCAAGTTTGACCACCGGTAAGGGAGCGTGCTTTACGGGTCACTTTTATAGCAGACACTTCAATATGTCTCAGGATTTTGGTGGTTGTACTGAGGTTGATGTTGGTCTGATACTTTGCGGGGGTCTGATTCTGAGTGGTGCTTGCTCGGGCTTTTGACTGAACCAGTGATAATATGAGAATTGAATCAAGGGTGGTTGCAGAGATGTTTAGACATTCTGCGCTGTGGAGACAGTTAAGTTCAAGGTGTCTGATTTCACTGTTCGATCATGGTCATCGCTCCACTTTCTACATACTCTTAAATCGGTTAGACAGGCCTCTCAGAGTACCCGAGGAAATGGTTGCACGCTATGCGCAACTATCATCCAAACATATGCATAGACGGTTGCTCTTTCATGGTTTGAACTTGTCACCTATGGACCCACTGTGCAGGTCGTACAGCAATCGCTTACTGGGACATTCTATTGTCGTGCTACAGGGTCCACTTTGAACATCTCTGCAGGCGCCAATTTCCACTTGTTTCTGCCCTGTATCATCAGGCAATCTTTTGATCAGTCTCAGCACGAGCGTAGAGCGTAGATTGAGAGCTGACTGCTTATCTTTTATGCAGGCCCCTTTCTGCCTGCTTATGGAGCCCCCCACCACCTGGCGGTTGAGAAATGGCTGGAGTGGACAGAGACCACTTTGCATCCGGCCGTCGTTTCCGCAGGCAAGCCATTCATGTCACAAGGATACCTATCTTTCTTTATGGACCTTTGTGCAAGACACTCTCTGTTCACCTTCCCCCGTGCTGCCTGAACGGCGCCCTTTGAAACACTCATAGGGAGGAGACGTGTTGAGTAGCTGCTAAGATTGCCTCCATTTTCATTTTAAGCAATCACGAAATCCTTGTCCACCCGTCTACCAAAGTCTTGGCAGAGACGGTGAAGAAATGGTGAGTACTGTTGGCGAGCGAACTGCCTTCCAGAACATTCTGGCCCACTTGCCGTACAAATTTTGCTTTCTCTCGCTGTCAGCGCCGTTAAGGATTTCCATTGTCCATGTTTGCAGCCCTTTCAAACAAATTGTCTGTTCCTGGACTCCGTCCAGATTTTACTATGAAGTCACCCTTTTCTACCAGATGCAGGCTTATCTATTCAAGTATTCGTACTTTCGTCTAGCTGACGGTCCGACTCTCCGACTCCAATCGGTCTTGAGGTTTAATCTGCTGACCATGTTAGGCTTGGCACCGTAAGATGAGAGTCGGCAAGCTGGAATTGTTCGAAGCTGATGTCGAGTTTCAATACAAATAATGTTTGGAGTACGTGATGGTTTGCAGCTTCAATGCTCTTCTCCATGTCCGCAGTCTTCTCTGGCAAGCCGTTCGAAATGAGTATTAGTTCAATAGTTGTCCGAAGTTCTGTACTCAGTTTCCGCCCTGTTTCTATTTGTCCGCAGTTTCCTCCGGCAAGCCGTCCGAGCTTCCGTCCGACCTGATGGACCAACTAGAGCAGGGCGCCAAGGGCTCCGAGGGGAAGGAGCTGACGCTGGCTGACGTGGCAGTGTTCTGGCGGCTGATCCCCGTGCTTGGTGGCGCTGACGCAAGGCCATCCAAAGTCGCTGAGTGGTTTGGGTGAGCGCTGGAGGCATATCTCATACAATTTTGAGATGTGAATGCCCCTCGTTTTGGTAGCAAATTGTCGGGTATTTGGGTGCTTTCAAAGAGAGGTGGATGGTATGCCGTCCCTTCGATGTGGGAAACGTGTTGCAAACACGTCAAAAGGGGCCGAACGAGTCAGGTAACGAGCGGGGCGTCTGGTTTGTTTTGTGAAGGCTAATCACTCGTTGAGGCGCTGTTGATTAGCAAACTCTTATTCCTGCCAGTAAATTAGATTCTTTGAGTGGTGCGTCAGAAGCCAATACGCGTCCCATCTGATAGTCAGATTCTTGTGGGTGATGACGCTCAAAAGACACCCCCATCTGAGGCACTGTTAAAACGAGAGTCCCTGGAATTGGGAGCAGATATCTGCATCGCTGCGAAAAGAATGGTTCTGCTCTTTCTCTGCCGTGCTCCTTCTGCAAAGGCGCTATGCGGGGGGTTCTGTTTCTGCCACGACTTAGACAAAACATCATTTGAAAGGTTCACTTCTCTTCCATGAAGTTTCTTCCTTTTGACCTTAACCTGATTCTTGTCCCTTTCATCGGTGGCTCCCATCGAACTGAACGAGACTGATTGACCGCACTGGAATCCTAACGATCCCTGAAGTAGAATTCCCCTCTTCCAGGACCCTGGTCGCCTCCAAACACGTCGCCTCCGCCATTAAAAGCATCCTTGGGGACCAAAACCCCCAAACCCTCGCCGACCAATCCCGCAAGGCCATCTCCGCTTCCGTTACCGCAGCATCCGCCAAACCCAAACCCTCCAAGTCCCAAACCCCAGCCGAGAAGCCCGCCGCTTCAAAACCCTCGAAGCCCGCCCCTGCAAACGCGAGCGATTCGAAAATTGCTGCAAAGGCGGGATCGAAGGGCCCTGTAAAAGCGGAGGCGGCGGTCAAGCCAGTGGTGATCACGGACCCGGGGTCGCCGTACCTGGAGGTGACAGGGCCTCCAAGGGCACCGGTGAAGGGGAAGCGGAACGTTCTTGTGACGAGCGCGCTGCCGTACGTGAACAACGTACCACATCTCGGGAACATCATTGGATGTGAGTTGGAAGCACGGCGGTTTGTATCCATATTGGGGATTTGGGTTGTTTCAAGCAACAACAATGTAGCGGACGAGCTTGTTGGGATTGAGGAACAGCTTCAAGGGTTCCAAAGAAAACTGGCCTGATGTGAACCGCAGCTGTTCTTGTCCACTTTTCACTCAAATGCGCACGTGTATCCAAACGTTACTTGAAGTTTCAAAGCCAGGTTCGTGTATCGGTCTGTCATCAACGAGAAGAAACTGCGTAGGCCACAGCCAGCAATACTTTACTTCCTTCATTGGCCGGACCTGCTGTTAAGAGGGCCTTCCCCTCGATATCTGGATGATGCAAAGTCGTCTCTATGACCGTCTTCTTCTGAATAGCGATACTGCGAAGCAATACTAAAAAGAGGGTCACTGTTGCATTTCTTTGCTTCTGCAGCCGTGTTGAGTGCTGACGTGTACGCCCGATACTGCCGGCGGCGTGGGTACAACGTTATTTACATGTGCGGCACGGACGAGTACGGAACCGCTACCGAGAACAAGGCGCTCGAGGAGGGCCTGACGCCGCGCGAGATCTGCGATAAGTGAGTGCGGGACATGCAGAGATTTGCGGATTACAATCTTTTGGACTACTGCGCTTGTCCTTATTTCATTCTCCGGCCTCGATCGCAGAACCGCTCCTTTACAGGGTTGTGAACACATTCTTTCTTCTCTGACAAGTGCGCAGTGAAACCACTTGAAGACGACATCTTCGGTCTCTTGTGACGAATAAGCCCTATTGGTGAAAAGCCTCACAGCTCGGTAACCTGACTTCCGGTTCCTCAATGTTCTGCGTGTACAATTTTGTTGGGATCTTATTGAGCCGTTATGTGAGACGCTCTGGCTTGCTTGGTTCCGTTCCGGATTATCGGCATCTGCATTAAGGTACAGATGCTCTCTCGAAGCAGATTAGATTAAGTCTAAACTTTATGGTACTGGATCCGTTAAAACCCGGTTATGCAGAATGTTCTGCGGATGCTTCTGTGGTTGCACGTTGGTCAAGGCTCGTCGGAGAGCCCTTGCGGATGAGGCGTTCACTTGTATTTACAACGCCAATCCCTAACAATCCACCACTGCAGAAATTGAGGCGTCGAAGGCTTGTTCTCAGAGGACGGACTTTTGGTATTCTGCGACTGAGGCCCTCGCTCTAAACTTTGACCCAGGCGTTGACTCACGACGCCCCCATGAACTCTTGACTTTCGTAACGTTTTGTGCCCGACTCATCTGCAATTAGTATTCGGTGTCAAAGCGTCCCGTTTCCTTTACCAGGTATCACGTGACCCACCGAGACATCTACAATTGGTTCGACATCAGCTTCAACCACCTCTGAAGCGTCGAATGGAGTCAGAACTCCCCTCTTTGTCTAAATGCAGCCTTATCAAGGTTGCCGTTTTAGAAATGCTCTCCTTTTCTCTTTTGCAGGTACCACGTGATCCACCGGGACATCTACAAGTGGTTCGACATCAGCTTCGACCACTTCGGGCGCACCTCCACCCCCCAACAAACCGACATTGCGCAGGCTATCTTCCGGTCACTCCTCGACCAGAACCGACTGATCGAAGACTCCATGGAGCAGCTCTACTGTGACCTGGACCAGAAGTTTCTTGCGGACCGGTTCGTGGAGGGCACGTGTCCAAACTGTCAGTACGAAGACGCGCGCGGGGATCAGTGCGACAAGTGCGGGAAGCTGCTGAATCCGACGGACCTGATCAGCCCGCGCTGCAAGGTATGAATTTTACTTGTTTCTAAAGCTTCGCTTCTCGGGTTATTTCTGCTTTTCTTGCTTTCTTTTGCTCGTACACCTGACCTGTGAGTATGAAGACCCGCGGGGTGACCAGTGCGATACACCACCGGGGAGCTGCTGAACCCGACGGACATGATCAACCCGTGTTGTAAGGTGAGGGGATTGCTCAATTCTAGATCTTTCCGAATCTCTTCTGTTCCTGTTCCTTCTTGCTTCGTTCGCTCCCACGCTCAGATTATAAGTATAAAGAAGCACGGGACGCCGACAAGTGCCGGAAGCTACTGAACCCGACGGACCTGATCAACCCACGGTGCAAGGTGAGGGGATTGCTCGTGTTCAAAGCTCCGAACTCTCTGTTATTCTTGGTCTTTCTTGCTTCGTTCACTCGTGCGACCAGATTATTAGTATGAAGACGCGCGCGGAGATTAGTGCGACAGGTGCGGCAAGCTGCTGAACCCGACGGACCTGACCCGCGCTGCAAGGTCAGGGGATTACTTAGTCTTGCTTCCAAAATCTCAGCCTGCTTTGTAAATTTGTTCTTTCCAGCTGTTTCTACTCGTTTGCCATCGATGTTTACTCATTTCGTTTAGAGTCCACGTGCTCAATGCTGTGCATCAACCGGGGTCACAGGGACTCTGAAAGACAGGAAGACAAGAAGACAAAAAGTATACTCGAACATTTTGAAGCTCCAAAAGCAGCCCCCTTCTCTCCAGATTTGCGGAACAACCCCTCGTATCCGATCTACCGAGCACCTTTTCCTGGATCTCCCAACCCGGAGACCCCAGCAAGAAGAGTAAATAAACTGCTCGTCACTTCAGAAAAGGCACTCGACTGGAGCACCCCCAAGATCTCCGTAAGCAGACTCATATCGACTCCCATCTTCTGCAGATCTGCGGGACGACGCCTCGCATCCGCTCCACCGAGCACCTTTTCCTGGACCTTCCAACCCTCAAGCCCCAGCTCGAAGATTACATCAACGCCACGTCGGGAGTCGGGGAATGGAGCGCCAACAGCATCGCAACCACGGGTTCGTGGATCCGAGACGGGCTGAAACCGCGGTGCATCACGCGGGACCTCAAGTGGGGGGTACCAGTCCCACTGGAAAAGTTCAAGGACAAGGTGAGCTCTTGAGTCAATAGTGCTCATAAGTATTTCCGTCCAGTGGGTTTCTCTCGCGTTTCCAATTTTCCAAACCTTGAGGCAACAAAATCGCAACTGCGAGGTCGTGAATTTGGGACGTGCTAACCCACGGTGCACCATGCAAGATCTCAAGTGGGGGTGCCGGTATCGCTAGAGATATTCAAGGGCAAGGTTTGCCCTGTCTCGTGTTCGCTGACTCGTTCTTGCTTGCAAAGCGGGCTTCCCAACTTCGATTCTGGATTTGAAAGCGCCCCCGCAAAAGGGCCCCGACCCCAAGCTCAAGCGTGGTCGATGAGGCTCTTCAAAGCTCGTCGACCTTGGGTTGTTTGCTATGGAGCATCGGCACAGTTGTTCGTGCTCTCTCGCTTGCCCGGCACTCCTCAGAGTAGTCTATCGTCAGGGCCTTCGAAATATGTTCGTTCTTCTTATCAGAGTCCAAACCTTTTCTGTTTCTTCGGCATACTTTTCGCGTCCTGCTCCGTCTGTGGATATAAACGGTTCTGATTACGACGTAGAATAAGCCATGGGATTGTGCTGCTCGCGTCTCCAACGGCGTGTTGCGTGTCTTGTCCGGAAAAAGAATTTTGAGAGTTTACGTGGATACCTGCAGGTGAGTCACGTGTGGTTCGAGTCCCGGTCGGGTATACCAGCATTACGGCCAACTACCAGGCTCCTTGCACGACTGATAGCACCGGGCACCCGGCAGAATCACCCCCTTAACCCGTATTCTTCACGTTGCCATCACTGATAAGAAGTTGAACTTTGCTTTGGTGGTCGGTTGCAGGTATTTTACGTCCGGTTCCACGCCTTAAGCCGTTACATCGGCATCACGGCCGACTACACAGGTGCATTATGAATTGTGCAGTCTTACCGGACAGACTGACAAGTTTGCTCGTTTGTCGTATGCAGGTGTTCTACGTGTGGTTCGACGCCCCGATTGGGTACATTAGCATCACGGCCAACTACACGGACTCCTGGAAGGAGTGGTGGCACAGCCCAAAAGATGTGGAGCTGGTGCAGTTTATGGGGAAAGACAACGTGCCATTCCACACGGTAAGATTTACATTCTTGAATCGTTTGCGTAAGTACTAGCTGTCAAGAGGTTTAGTCAGAAGTTTCGGCCGAAGAACTGGTGATACAGCCCCAAGGATGTGGAGCTGGTGCAGTTCATAGGGAAAGACAACGTGCCTTTTCACAGAGTAAGATTTGCCTTTTCGAAACCTCGTTTTGCTTAGGTACTACCAGGCTTTGGAGGTAAAGCCTTCATCCAGCCGCTTTGGCAGAAGGAGTGGCGGCACAGCCGAAAGGACTTCGCTTCTACAGTGCATGGGAAAAGACGACGTGCCTCTTTTCCCGGTAAATTTGCATTTCACAATAGTGCAGCGCACTAGGTTTTGATAACTAGAGCTTTACCCGTGAGGAAGAGAGTCCGAGGGAGGAATTGGTGGTACAGCGTCAAGGGGCGTAGCTTGTGCAATTTTTAAGAAGAGAAGGGCAACCTCCGTTTCCACGGTAAGGAAGAATTGCATGAAACAGATTCCTTTGACGGCAAATGTACAATTGTTTTGAATGTTAATGTTGACATGCACTAGCGGAGCCTGCGCCGCTCACCCGTCGAATAGCTTTCTTGTGATCCCCAATGGTTTGTGCAGCCAGTACTGCACGAACACGGCGGATTTGTTTTCAGTCTAAATGACAATCACCCTTCCTTCCTTGGATAGGCAAGAATGAGCAAGTCCTGTGCGTTATGGAGTCCCTTGGAGGAGACGTTTTTGTTGCTTCTGAAGAAAGGGACGATTCTGAACGCGTACAATTACTGAAATATCAAGCTTGATTCTTGCCCACAGTCAAGCCCGTCGACTCTGCTGGCCTTCGCGGAGCTCTGAGACGACGCTTTCATAGACGACACGTTTTTGGAAATCATTATAAACAGACGGAAAGTTTCGAGAGGCAAAAGGAAGTTCCGAGAGCCAGACGGAAGTTTTAGGTTACGCCTAACGAGCCTCATTTGTCTACCTCCAGTGATATCCCCGTCCACTCTGGTTGGCACCGCCGAACCCTGAACCCTCATGAAAACCATTCTTGTGAATACCTCAACTATGAAGGGTCAGCAAAGCCTTCGCAGCCCAAGGTGAATAGCGGATCTCATGCGTTTTCGAGAACTGATTTCACTCTCTGACGTCACAGGTGATCTTCCCGTCCACTCTGCTTGGCACCGCCGAACCCTGGACCCTCATGAAGACCATCTCCGTGACCGAGTACCTGAACTACGAAGACGGCAAATTCTCCAAAAGCCGAGGTGTCGGCGTGTTTGGAAACGACGCGCAGTCGACGGGGGTGCCATCGGAAGTGTGGCGGTACTATCTCCTGGTCAATCGGCCGGAGGTAAGGGCTATGCTGCTTGCTTTCCTCGCTTGTACCTCATCTGAGTCTTGCTCTGGCATCTGATTCTAAGTATGTGACGTCATCTTCATCGGCTTCTCACAACGTGAAGTAAGCATTTTTGCATCGTGCACGGGCCTGTTCGTGACAGCCCAGGCGTGTCTTTGTGAAGTAAGCTCTTTCTAGCCGTCAAAGGTAGACACTTTCGGCGCCTCGAGGCCTACCGGTGAAATTTGAAAACCTCCCCTCACGGACGTCTCAGAGCAGTCGTTTTACGGTATGAACCACGCTGCTTTCAGATGTCTCATTCAATATACTTGGAGAGCGACTTGCAAGCAGAGCTTGAGAAGCAGTTTTTGGCGCCTCGGTGGGAGACCCGTGAGCTGGCGCTCGGCTTTGGTCTTCTTACCAGTCCGAGCCGTACCACAATCACGTCCGACGCCTTCTTTCGGGTGTTATCACGATCGTTTCTGGAATGACTCATGCGACCCAATGTTCACGGCGAATGTCTGGCAAAGGTTGAGGTTATTACATGACGCCCCTGTAATTACTGGTTAACCACTGCTAACATAATCGAACTCCGCATGAAGACCAGCTTTCCTCCTCTTAGGTCTCTAACACGATCCTCACTCTGCGCGATCTTTGAGCAACTTAAATTGAGAAGCCCTCGAACCTCCTCAATTAGACGCCCGTTGGTCCTATTTGAACCCGAACAAGGTCAATTGTGCCGAACTGACTTATGCTTCCATCCCACCAGGTCTCTGACACGGTCTTCATGTGGAGCGACTTGCAAGCCAAGACCAACGGCGAACTCCTCGCAAACCTCGGCAACTTCGTCAACCGGGCTCTAGATCTCGCAGTCTAGTTAAAGAGCAGAGACAAGACCAAAGTAAATCGAACATTGTCAACAACAAAATGTGACACATACCGCTTTCAGGTTTCCGATACCGTCTTCATGTGGAGCGACTTGCAAGCCAAGACCAACGGCGAACTCCTCGCAAACCTCGGCAACTTCGTCAACCGGGCGCTCAAGTTCCTGGCTGACCGGCTGGACGCGACGATCCCCGAGGCGAAGGCGGCAGCGTCGAACGCGGCGGTGGTCGCACTCGGGAAAGAGGTCCAGGACAACGTCAGGGAGTACGTCAGCAAGCTGGAGAAGGTGGGATCGGATGCGACGGTCTCTTTTGTGCATTTAGCAGGTCATTGAATCAGCAGGTCGTTGAATCGTTTCTAATCCTCAGAACCAAGTTATATGAGCCAATGACATACATGGACGACCTGCTGATCCGTTCAGATAAGTATATTCTTGCACCAGCATTCAAGCCGCTTCAAAGGACTACCTTTGGAAATTTGCAGCGTGTCTATTACAATATCTTGTCGTTGAAATTTGGGAGTGAACAGATTGGTTCTGGCGCTGCTTCAGGAGAGAATACGTCCGCTCTCGCCTGGCGTTGGTTGACGACGTGCTGAAAGTTGCGCGATTCATTTGTCACTTTGATCTTTAGCAATATCATTTAAGGTGGCTGCTTCAAGCCGTAAGAGCAAAGTTGAAGGACGGCCTAAAGTCTGTTATCGAACTGCCTTTAGGGCAACGACATCCTCCTCCATTTTCGAATCCAATTCCAGTTTGTCTTGGACAGTGATTCTGGCAGAGAAAGTCAAAACGACTGCTTGTTACTGTGCAGGCGGTCAGATTTCTCAGCACCTTCGTAAATAACACCCTGTGCTGTGTAGTTTCGTTCAATTCGATCAGGGAAGCTTAGAGTGCTGACCTCGTCTTTAACTCAAGCCTGTCGGTTTTTCTCACGCAGGCGAAGCTGAAGGACGGACTCAAGATTGCAATGAATATCTCCGCACTGGGCAACAAGTTCTTCCAGGACAACAAGCCGTGGGTTCTGCTCAAAGAAGATAAGCCCGCCTGCGAAGACATCGTTGCGACGGCAGTGGGGCTCGTGCGGCTACTGGCCACGCTCCTGGAGCCATACATGCCCGCATTCGCGCATAAGGTGAGGGCCAATCACGTCTGCCCACGTTTCCGAAGACACCACAATCTCATTGATTAGTAAAAGCTAGTGCGGCTTTTGGTGACACTCCTGGAGCCGTACAAGCCCGCTTGTGCACACAAGCTAAGAGACGACCAGGTTTTGCCATGTGACCTAAGTCGCTAAGGTTTGAACGATCAGTAAGCCGCGTGCGGCTGCTAGCGCGACGCTCCTGGAGTCATACATGCCCGCTTTCGTGCACAAGGTGAGGGCCAATCAATTGATGCCACGTGGCCTTCGTAAAGAGAAATCATGTGAGCAGTAGAGCTCATGTAACTGCCAGCGACACACCTGGAACTGCATGTGCCTGCGTTTCCTGTCAAAGTAAAGGGCCAGCCACTTTTTGCCACGTTTTTATGCCCCCGCAACGCCTTCGAGGAGGGAAGGTCAAGGGTCCTATAGATTGAATTGGAGCAACTGCGCTGTGATAGTTTCGCATTTGCCGACTATCCCATTTCCCTCTTGGGCTGCCGACGGGGTTTGAACCAGCTGAATAGTGTCGCCAAGCTCCTTGTCGCAGACCGAATACGACATTGACTTCATGCTGACGTCAGGACGGATGCCTTTCCTCTTGCAGGTCCTGAAGCAGCTGAACCTGCCGCCGAGCTCTTTGTCGCTGACGGACGCTGACGTGGAGCTAACGTCAGAGTTGTGGAAGCTGGTTCCCGCCGGGCACAAGATCGGAGCGCCCGAGCCTCTCTTCCGCGAGATGGTAAGTTTTGGGGAATTTCTTGAGCCACCGCGCTCTACGATTCAAAGAGTGTTGGGCTCGCAAGCATCTTTTTCGATTGGACGGGTCCCAAACCTGGATCGAGGTTATCGACCCCCATTGACGGCGGGTAGGAGAAGATCCGCTTTGAGTCTTGTTCCTCTTCTAAATGGTGTACCCTTTCCGCGGTCCGAAGAAGGCTTCAGAGATCATATCGGTCGCCAGCTCGGAACTCCAAGGCGCCACACCGTCCGTCTGATACCCGGATTGTTGAGAATTTGCGAGATTAAGGGGTTGGCTAGTGATAAGTTAGTAGTCACTTTGAATATTCCGCACACCAGCTAGCGTCCATCTTGATCAGGTCATTGCCCCTTGTTGACCCAGGCGATGTCCATTCGACTCTCGTCCGAAACGGGCAAGGAACTTCTGACAACATTGACGCTGTAGAACACTGCAATTGAAAGCTCAAGTCGAACCCTCGACTCGTGCTGAAAGCTTGCCAGTTCTTTCGCAGTCGAATGAAGAAGTCGCAGCCAACAAGCTGAAATTCGCGGGGAGCCAAGCGGACCGGAAAGCAGCCGAAAGCGCAGCCACAGCGTCGGCAGCATCCGGAGCGTCGTCAGGTGAGTGTCTTTTGCCACACTCTGAGCAATTTCTACCATTCTCTGAGCTTTTCCACCAGGTTCTGGGCTTTT
>DF237408.1:0-75332 GCA_000708835.1 Klebsormidium nitens | reverse complement strand
TGTGAAGTAGACAGGCAGCGTGTAAACCCTGTCCAACCGTCACATTGGAAGCGCAAGTTACCAGGTTCTTCAGGAATTCGAGGCTTGTTGCTGTTGGGGAACACTTGGAGTTTCGTGTTTTCTCTCATTGAGCATCCGAGACGGGAATCGCTAGTTGCTGAGACTTTGTCTTCGAACTTTGTTAATGTGAGATCCAAATGACCGGAAGTTCAATTTGACGCGGCACGGGGACTCACCAAACACCCCGGATAGATAAGTTGGCAACCTGAACCATGTGCCAGCAGCCAAACGGCTTATTGCCCGGAACGGGCCCGGAACCGGAATCTGGTGGGATTGAACCTACACAGGGTGACCTTCGAAACCCCGAAGTTTGGCGTCCGGGCAAAGCGCCGTTTAAGAGGAGTAGAGGGCTGGTTTAGGTGGGTTTTACAGCCAAAAAGCCATTAACCTTCTTTTAACCGTCTTCTTAACCCTCCCTCAAACCAACCGAGGACCGCATCGGCCTCGGGACATCCAAAATATGCAATCGCGACCGTCAATTCGGAAATGTTTTAATCGGACGGTGAGGATCATGGTTCGCTGTGTTTCAGTGGTGTTTGGTCCCCCTGACTGAGCGCGCGTGCAGCCCCGCGGAGTCTTACCTAGTGAGACCTTGAGGCTTCCATATGCACGATTTTGCCGGTGCATATGCCAGGTTTTCCAAACTTTGGCACGCTACAGCCTAGCTTTCCTACAACTAATCTACGATGTGATACTGAACTTGCCTCTTAACCCACGCTGTCCAAGGTGGCCGGAAGCATGGAACGAAGGACCGACTTTAACCACCGGGGATGCGAAGCTGAAGTTTGAACACGTTGAAGTGATCGGTCAGCTCCACATAGTGACAACCCGGGTCAATATAGATCTGGTTGAGGATTTAACCTGTTTTCCAAGTGCGTAAACTCTACGGTTAATCCAAAATCCTTTTCTACTTCCGCAATGCGCCTCGGTTAGGTATTTCCGGCGACTTATTGAGTGCTCTTTCGACAAAACATTCGCCCTATGCAGACGTCCCGAGTATTCATTTTCGACGAGCTGTTCAAATGGCTGTAGATTCTGTTCGATAGCATTGACGTGAGGTACGACCCGTCACAAGATTCTGTCGCTAAATGTGATTTTGCCCGAGCGCGCGGCATCAAACCCGGCGGTTTCGACGATAAACGCAAAATTATGTAGAAACAGGGCAATATTCTAGTAACATCGATAGCTGAGAAGTTCAGTAACAAGGAAAGCCTGCATGAGGCTGAAGCAGCTGAGCCAGGGCGCCAGATGATGGTGCCAACAGGTGCCATGGCGGCGCCAGCGCCCCTCGAACTGCAGGGTGAAAGGGGGCCAAGTCAGCAGGAACTCTCGGGTCTGGACCAAGACCTGGTGGATGCGGAAGTCAAAATGCCTGAGAATGCCCCAGCAAGGAAGGCGTTTTTAAAGAGAAGGCACGGCCGTCTGGCGTCACAGCGCGTTGCACGGGTCCCCCTTGAGTCGAGGCTGTTCGAGCCAGGGAGAGGGCTGAAACGAGCTCGCAGGCCCCACCAATTAGCCAGAAGCTCCGAGAAAGATGGACCATCTCTTCCAGCTGTAGGGCAGACATCCGCTCAAGGAGGACACACTGCTTGGAAGGAAAGCAAAGGGGAGCATGGTGGCACCACCTCTGCCTGGACGGGCAGCCCAAGCAATGTCCAAGTTGACAGCATCAGCGATGCACAGCGTGTTGCGCTGCCCCGAGCGGGAACACACAAGCTGCAGCTGGCCCTGCAGGCGGCAGCGGCCGGCAGGCGTGCCCCCGCAGCCTACACGGAGGCGGCGCGGACGGCAGCCAGGCTGGAGGCAGGGACCCTCGCCCTCCAGCTGGTGACGTGGAAGCAGGGCGGCGCAGCATCGCCGGAGGGGCGGCACGGGGGAGCCAGTCAGGCAGGGAGGCAGCGGCCCAGCTGGGACGACCGCTTCTGGAAGGCACCCTCCTCCGTCTCGTCCCTGATGGTGCCCGGTGTTGTCTCGGGACAGTGGTTGAGGAAAACTGCTGTGGACGCATCTGTGGGGGCCTCCGGCAGGAGGGGCAGCAAGCGGCCAGGGCCGGAGACTGGACGCGCACCTGTGGCCAATCCAGCATCATCAGCAGCATTCTCAAAGATGGCCCTTGCGGCGGCAATTGCAAGTCGGGACTTTGCAAGGCGGGCGAGGAGCCCAGAAGGTGGTCATGGTGAGACAAGCATAGTCTGCAGTTGTAGAAAACATAGCATGGGGAGCTGCAGCCTACAAAGTGGATCAGTGGTGTGTTTGCAAGCCAGCGTGGTGTCCCGTTCTGCGAGTTTGCATCCTGTCCAGCTCGCAGTACCCTTGACTCAGGAGGCCAGTCTGTTTCAAAAGCGGGCACATGCTGGCGTGCAACTGGCTGACTTGGTGTGGCCCTGCGCAGATCATGGTGTCATATCTGCACCTCGAGGTCAGCCGTTCCTGGCACATTCTCCCCCAAGCAGGACAATACCAGTGTCATCCTCAGGGGCTGATGGCGCTCCGCAGGGCCTGCCTTCTGGAGCAGCTGGGGTGAAGGGGATGATGAGTGGGGCCCCAAGGGGGGGGTGGAAGCAAGGGGATCCCATTGGATCACAGGAACGTTCAGCACAGCGGCGGCCAGATGCGCTGGCCCCTGGCTTGAACGAGCCTTCCAAGGTCTTGGGGCAGCCGCGGTCTGAAAGGTGGGGCAAGGTGAACGTGCAAACGACACTGCCAGCAAGGGAGAGGAGCACGGCCCACCCCGGCGAGGCGTCGCTGGTGGGCAGCATGGCAAGTGAGTCGGTGCGGAGCCCCTCCGAACAGGGGCTGCCAGCCGGGGGAAAGGAGGGGGCCCCGCTGAGCGCGCTGCTGCGTCGGGCAGGCGGCCTGGGCGCCGTGCTGGCCGCGGCGGCGTATGAGGTGGACCAGGAAGCGCGCCACTTTGTGGAGGCCATCCGGCGGCAGAGGGGGAGCGCCGCAGGCAGGGGGGCGGGGGGCCGGCCGGAGCACAGCGGCAGCACAGCGCAGGTGGAGCTGCGCGCACTGCAGGCCGAGATGGCGCGCGAGACAGCGCTGGCAGAGGGGCTGGCGCGGCTGACCGACAGCCTAACGCAGAGGGGCCTGCGCAGCGGGATTGCGCACCTGCAGCAGCACCTGGCGCGAGCAGGGACAGGAGCAGAGGGCGGGGACGTGCGAAGCAGGCTGCGGCAGGTGGCAGAGGCGCAGCTAGACACAGCAAAGGAAGGGGAGGGGGCTGCCAGAGTGGACTCAAGCAAAGCGAGTACGAGGATGCTGCATAGTGAGAGGACAGAGGCCGTGCAGGCCGGCCCCACAGGCGCTCGCCCAGGCGGTGCGGTGGAAGGGCAAGGGCGAGGGAGCAGTGGGGAAGAGGCCAGGGGAGGGTGTCCGGCAGACGGCAGCCCGCGGGGCAGGCCAGCGCACGGGCAAGGGCAGGTGGCAGGAAGGGCGGAGGGGCAGGCCGGGCCCAGCGGAGAAGCGGGACAGGGTCCCAGCGAGGGGGAGCGTGGGCCAGAGGTGAGGGTCCGCTGTGGACTGGAGCAGATTAACATGTTGAGGCAAAGCGGTCCCCACAGCTGTGTTTTCGTGAAGGCTCGGAGCACTAGCAGCGAGGGCTACATCAGTGCAACAATGGACGTTTTGTACAGAAGGAAGCCACTGCCAGCGCAGTAGCGCTGCTCCAGTGCTTGATGTCTCGACAATGTGTGTATCAGTCTTCATGTTGCCAATCTGTTCCGGGTTTCCCTTGAGTACTGGTAAGGTCAGCTTTCACATTATCGTCGTTCCTTTTAGTTGGGCGCAGGCATGCAGAGACACCTCAGGCAGTTGATTGTGGTGGTGGTGGGGACCCAAGTTGGTCGTACTGGCAACATGATCCGTAAAGAAAGACTCAGACTCGCTTATGAGCATTTCCGACGCGCCAACATCCAACGCTCACGAGTTGAATGTGAAAAGGCGAGCCCTATAGGAAATTCTCAGTGCTTGTCCAGTCCTATATAAGTTCGTTCTCTAGGACCTGCCCATCCTTCCGAAGTGCACCACCTGACCTGCGACGTCCCCTGTGTGCTTGCTGTGTGCAGCCTGCAGTGGCGACGTCGGTGGGCCCCCCCTCTGCGCGGCAGCCGGCGGCGCTGTTCCTGCGGCAGCTGCGCGCAGTGGAGGCCCTGGAGGACAGCCTGCGTGTCAAGTGGCTCACGGACCCCCTGCTACACCCGGGCCAGGACGGCAGCACGCCGCTGGAAGCGCAGTGCGGGGCGAGCTGGCCCACCAAGACCTGTCAAATTGGGCGAGGAGATGCGGCAGAGCCCAGGCCCGAGCTGGGCAGCCTGACGAGGGCCACAAGCGACGGCTTCTGCAGAAGCACCCTCCCGACGATGCAGAGGGGCACGGCGGCACCTTCCGAGGCAGCCCTTGTCGGCCATGGGGGCCTCACCGACGGCCAAGCTGCACAACAACCGGGCGCACCCGCGGTGGGCGGTGCGCCGCGCGGTGCCGTGGTGGGGGCCGGGCTGGGTGCGCTGCTGGAGGTGTCGGCGGAGCAGCTGCTGGCGTGGTGCAGCGCGGCCGTGGACGACCTGGTCGACAGTGAGTTCCGCACGCCGCCAGCCACGCCGGCAAGCACCCGCGACGCACGCCACAGCCCGCTGGTGCGCAGCTGCGCGGCATGAGGCCGGACATACTGCCAACGTCGACTGAGATGCATTCCGCAGGTGGAACGAGGCTGGTTTGGATTGCCATGGTTTCCGACATCCAATAAGATTAGACTGTTTCTGGACAGACTGTCAGGATCAGCATTCCCTTGACGCTACTGGAAGATATTCAACATTGACCTTTAGAGTACTTACTGTGTTTGTACTTCTGAAACACGCTGGACAACGCCCGTCCGGTCTCGATGCCAACAGGGCGTCTTTGTTTAGTAGGGCGCGTAGCATTGGTTAAGCAGGTTGCATCAACTGTAAATATCAAGAATCAATTGATGGATTCCCTCGCGAGTCTCAAGTCTTGTGCAGCGGTTTCTTTCGGAAGCATCTGCGCTTCCTTTAGATTCGCATGTTATTGATTTTCAGCAAGAATGGATCGTATGCATGGCGCGGTTTTTGCAGGGACAAGAAGGAACTATATTGTAGAGCTGCGCCATTTTGGAAATTGAGTATGAAGCTTTCGAGTCTCGACATATATTGGGTTCAATAGGCATGTAGGATCTCTTGACGTCAGGGTACGTACTGGCGCAACCAATCAGCTATATACTAGGTGAAGATCATGTTAGGTTCTGGTGCTCAACATTTAATGCTGATTCATCGAAATTCTTGATAATTCAACCGTGGGGGCCGGCCCGGCATGACATCAACGTACACGATCGTGCCCAATAAGCTCGTGCTGTCGGCTTGGCGGTTCCACAGTTCACAAGTTACAACCCGCTCCGCCGTGATGGTGACCGCGTGGGCCGGCCATTATGCTACGCGCGGTACGTATAAAGGCAGAGGGACTGGGGTCGAGCAACGGACATATGCAAGTTGGTAGCAATAATGTAGCAGACATTGCCTGGCCGCACAGTGCACGTGCTTTCTGGTTCAAGTACAGTGAGCTGAATTGTTCGAGGTCGATCTACATATAGCAATTATAGAATTCAGATAATCACAATTTGGAATTGCGTAAATGATTGATTTGAAGGTGGCCTGTCCGTGGACTTCGCATCAGTGGCACTTGTCGGCATTGCTTAGACCTTGTGAGTCTTGTCATTAGTGGCAAGCTCGGCTTTGACTACTCGCCGCTTCAAGTTGCTTATTGATCAGCGGGCCAAGTCCAGTCTCAAGGTTTTTGTTAACGTTGCATAACAGAAGACAAGACTAAGAAGAGCACAAAGTGATCTGGATTCTCTGCCGTACTACCGTACCAGCTTTAATAGGTTTTACAATAAATGCATTTCGGCCGAAGTGGCACTCGGACACTTTATGTTTCATGTCATGGCTTTTCGAGCGCGGGTCACTTCTAGCAGAGTCGGCGTACTTGTACCTGTTTCCAACAGTTTCGGTGCTCAAGCAGAACCGACTTGCTAGACATGCAAGGACTGCGCCAGATGACACCGAGTTTTGTGAATCAAGAAGAGACGGGGGATCCTTATGGCCAAATGCGAAGACCGAAAGTGAACGGTGCCTTTGTTCATAGTGTCGCTATAAGTGCAGTTCTCTGATCTAGTCGAGCTTCAGCGGAGCACACTTCACAGTCTGTTTGGACATCTTCCTTTCACCGCTTAGAAGGGCCAGGTATCCGCATGTGTCTCTGCCACCATTATTTGGGGCGTTATTTTCCGTGTCGGGCTTGGCCAGGCGCGCCCCCGACACTCCGCAATCGTTGCTCCAGCCTAGTTGCTCGCGCGCTCGCGCTGCCACGGACCAGTGCCAACTGCCAACGGACGCTCGTTCGAGTCCTCCGAGGGGTCCCGCTCTCCATGCATGGCCCCCGGTCGATCATTCACAAGGCTGCATTTGCCTATACAGTCAGCCGCCCTCTATTAGTACCTAAGGAAGGGTATAGGCGTTGTAGAGACTCAACTTCTCTGAGGTTCGATGCAGGCGGTTTTGGTTGCCGGCCCTGGTCGGCCGCTCTGCTGGCTGCCCCCAAGGTTGGACGTCCTGCCCAGAGCAGGCGCCACCCCCGGCAGGCCCCGGGGTCGAGCGGCGGCACCTCGGGAGCGACGACAAGGACTCACACGCTGCATGCGGCCCAACTGGAGCACGCCCTGATGCGCCCCAAAACGCGAGCTGGATCCGTTTAAGTGGCACATTCGAGGAATGGGAATGACGAAGCTGCAGTTCGTTCGGACGGTGCTTTCCATAACTGGCTGCTCGAGATTCTCGAAGACCTCCTCTCCAGCGTTCCCAAGCAGAGCGCAGCGGGTACAAGCCAAGGGTGGGCACAAGGGTGGGCCCAACAGTGGGGCCACCAGCCTGGCCGGGCGGCCCACAAAGGCACGGCAGGCATGAAGGCATGTGCGAGGAAGCGACGCGAAGCAAGAGGATACCGAATAGGAAAGTACCTGATCTTGTTTGCGATTCCTGCTCAGCTACACGAGCAAGTGATCTCTCCGCTTGAGACGTCTCTTCATAGAAACTGGTCCAAATGGTTATTCAGTCCTTGTAAAGGTGATGTGATTCGCGTATATTTATTGTCGTGAAGCCAGTCTTTCTCAGAAGTTCTTTTGTCGCCGGCTGCATCGTCTTTTGCCGCTCTGCCTGCTTCGTGTGCTGTCTGCGTGCGTGCGTGCTGGTCGTCCATGGCGGACCCTGACTCTGCGGCGTGGCTGTGGGAGACTGCCGGCGACGGCACCCCGCGCCCGGAGCGGCCGGGCCTCCAGGCACCCGCCCACGAGGGCGCCACGGTGAGCCAAGCAGCAAGAGATGGGGCAGCGCGGGGGAGGAGAGGGGGGAAGAAAGCGCAAGCTAGGCGAACTCTGGCTTGCAGCTTCTGTCTACCGGGAGATCCTTCTCTTCACATCTGTTCATCTTTACTGATGTCCGTCCCACGAATCACTCGGATTGAGCAGATCTGAAAGCCGACAGGGATTGCCTGTCTTTTTGGTGACACAGACAGCGTCCACATGGTCTCTTTTCTGAATATCGATGCGTCTGAGTATGCCTCTGCTGTCAATTTGCAAGAATGGAGGTTTTGGATCTTAAATATTTGATGGCCCAAGAGTCCCTACCTTGTGTAAGTTCGTAGCTACATTCTATTTTCCTGCCTGCCTCTCAACTGGTTCTTCAACTCCATCAGCTTTGCTCTGAAGGCAGAAAACCACGTTGTCACAAGATAAAGACCCCACTGCTGGTAACTCTGCAAAGGGGCAAATGCGTAGCCTTTGTTGTCTTGTCACGCTTGAGCCCAGCTGCTGAGGTCTTGTCGTGTGCTTTGCGTGGCCAGCCGGTGCACATGGCCACCAGCGTGGACGCCGCCAAGGGCGATCAGCGGGGCCGCCTTTCCGTGGGCGACAAGAGCGAGCCGCAGGGGACACCGCGCGGGGAAGACTTTTACGACTCCAGCGAACAGGCGCTCAAGGTGCGGGGGTGGTCACGATGCAAAGATCCGGACGATAAGGGAATCGACAACCTTTGATACTACTGATCATGTTTACGACTGCGGTCTATGAGTAGATCAGACATACGGAAGCTGTCAGATAGTGCCGTTGCCCTCGCTTGCAGGTGCAGCGTAAAGGATGTTCGTATCTTGATTTCTTGCTTTAACCAGCCTTGTTTGTGATGTCTCTGTTTTCGGCTTTTGCCTTTGATGCTCGATCCTCTCTGCTTGGGTCCAGGCGGAGGAGGGCGTGTGGGACGAGGAGGTTCGGCGCGGCGCGGCGCGGCCGCGCGGGCACCTGCGGCAGGACAGCGCGAGCAGCGCGGCGTCGGAGCAGAGCCTGGAGGGCGCGATGGTGACCGGCAGCTACTTCAAGAAGCGGCTCGTCGTCGTGGAGAACCCGCAGACCTACACGCCCGTGCAGGTCAGCCGCGCCCCGCGCCAAGGGCCAAAGTCCAGCTCAGTTCTTGGCTGGTCAGTTTTGCCCACATAGTGTTGAAGCACCAGTACGCAGTTTTTAGATGGACACTCGGATCGCTCGCCACTAGGTGCTGCGGCAAACCGATCTTTGGAACGCAGGTGTGAAACACACTACTAACAACAGCCTTTTGCTGTAAACCGGAGGCATCCGCGATCTAGCTTGTCTCCTCAACTCTCTTTCCTTCATGCTGTGCAGGTGAGCGCGCGGCCGGGGTTCGCGGCGTGTTCGGTGTGCCGCGAGGCGGTGGGCCTGGACGTGGCGGGGCGCGAGTTCGTGCCGTGCGAGTGCGCCTTCCCGCTCTGCCGCCCCTGCTACGAGTACATCCGCGCCGCGGAGGACGGCCGCTGCCCCGCCTGCAAGGAGCGCTTCAAGAGAATGCGCGGTCAGCGCCCGCAGCGCGCCACGACAGCCGATCCACGCTCTCGCTTGCGTCCTAGGCCTTGATCAATCCATAAACGTTTGCAACGACCAGCAAAACTGAACCTCTAAGCAGTGTTTCAGTCCTTGCTCAAAATAGAAAGGAGAACACAAATGCGCTTCTGTCCGGCCCAGCCTTACCCTCGTGTGCCCGGTACTGCGTGGCTGAGAAGCGGCCGCGGCCGCGTGCGCGCGTGCAGGCAGCCCGCGCGTGCCTGAGGACGAGGAGGAGGACCACGTGGAGGACTTGGAGGCGGAGTTCCGGCACCACCTGCCCGCCGTCAACACGCGCCGCGCCCAGGTCAGCTAGCGGACCCTCGCTCACTCCCGCGCCCCAGATCACTTTTCCGACACACTTTTAGCCCGCCTCTCGAGGGATCTCCTGCAATCGACCAGTTACGTGTAAGCTCTATTCTATTTTCAATATAGCTCTTTCCAGCGGCTTTGTATGTCAGCTTAAAAACCCTGAAAGCCTTAGCTCCCTGAAAGAAGGAGGCTCCTCTTCTTATTGAAATCCTCGCCCTCCCTTCCTCTTTTGGCTGAGCGTTGTGTTCCTTTTCGCAGGCCCCCGCGCGCGAGCCGGTCATCGTGCTGACCCCGTCGGACGCAAGCCTGGAGATGCGCAAGCTGGCGCGCGAGGACTCGTACGTGGCGCGGCTGACGCGCCAGGACTCGGCGGGCAGCCTCATGCGCTCCGACTCCGACATGCAGCAGCGTGAGCCCCGCCCGCCGCAGTGCCATAGAAAGGCTTCTTTCCGGTCTTGAATCAGTTTGCCACTGCAACTGACCGCCATCCTTTTCCGGAGTTCGAACGAATCGGCAACTCGGCAGACTGCGCTGTAGACCGGTCCTGCTCCGCTGTGGCTACTGGCTGGTGCCCGCCCTTCCTGCTGTGTTTTTCTCCGCTCATGTGCCGCTGCGTGTGGCCGTGCAGTGTCGGTGCTAGACAGCAAGCCCATGGACGCGTACGGCTACGGCAGCGTCTCGTGGCAGCCCGGCGGCAGCGGCGGCGGTGGCGGGGACGGGCACACGGGCGGCCTGCCCAGGTGAGCTGCCCGGGGGGCTGCGCCTGTCGTCCTTCAGATTGGCGATGAGAGGACGTGGAAGTAGCACCTGCTGTTGCCTCCTTGTTTGAAACCAATCTTTCTTTAGAGGCGATTGCAATCGCGACTGGAGGTTTGAATCAATACACAATTTCTGCCGGCAGTTCTTTTCTCAACTGGAATAATGTGGATGCCCGTGCTTTTGCAGTGTGGACGACACGAAGCGGCCTCTGTCCCGCAAGGTGCCCGTGGCTCCCGGCCTCATCAACCCGTACCGGTTAGCGCGCCAACCAGACGGACTTCTAATCCCGATGCTCATTTTGGTGCTTCTGGCTCACTTTAATGCAAGGCAGCTTGAATCTCGGGGCCTCGATTGAAATGAGAAAGCAAAAATTCCTAGAGAAACGAGTGCAAGAACAAAGCTGCAAAATCAGTGCGCTTAATTTGGTTAAAGATCATCTTCAAGAAGGGCGAAACTTCGAAAGCACGTCTTGTTGAAGCTGGTTTGGATTTGGTCCGGTTCATGAATAGGATAGAACCTAAAAAATACATTCTCCTGGAATTATCAAAGACCACTTATGCAGACGGGATATCTGAATCTTTCAAAAGGTAGCGTTGCATTCCGGCAGAGCCTGTGTTACAGTTATGAAGCGTTTGAACTTGGTGTCCGTCACATGCACATGGCTCCAAAATATGAGATTCCGACATCAGCTCCCCTCGCTGCTTCGTTTGCCCTCCTTTAGACCCTGATCGGCCGCGTTCCCTGGCCGCGCAGGTTCGTGGTGCTGCTCCGGCTGGGCGTGATGGGGGTGTTCCTGCGGTGGCGCTGCCTGAACCCCAATCCTGACGCGTACCCGCTGTGGCTGGCCAGCGTCATCTGCGAGATCTGGTTCGGCGTCTCGTGGCTGCTGGACCAGATCCCCAAGTGGTCGCCCATCGACCGCGAGACCTACCTGCAGCGGCTCGCGCTCAAGTCAGCGCCGTGGCCAACTCAGTTCCGCTCTTACAAAGCAGAATCCATCGAAAATTCTCTACTTCGAGTGAAAGAAATAATCGCAGATGCTGCTAATACTTTGGTTCTCATTGAATTCAGATTTTCTTGTTACAGCAGCACCACGTTCATCTACGGCGTGAATCTTGGACGATTTCTGTGCCCGCCCGCTTGATGGCGAAACTCGCGCGCGCGCAGGTTCGAGCCGGCGGGCGGCGCGAGCGCGCTGGCGGCGGTGGACATTTTCGTGAGCACGGCGGACTGCGAGAAGGAGCCGCCGCTGGTGACGGCGAACGTGGTGCTGAGCGTGCTGGCGATGGAGTACCCGCTGGACAAGGTGTCGTGCTACCTCTCCGACGACGGCGCCGCCATGCTCACCTTCGAGGCGCTCACCGAGACCGCCGCCTTCGCGCGCGTCTGGGTGCCCTTCTGCAAGACCTTCGGCGTCGAGCCGCGCGCGCCCGAGATGTACTTCATCCAGAAGGTGGACTACCTGCGCGACCAGGTGCACCCCGAGTTCGTCAAGGCGCGCCGCAAAGTCAAGGTCAGCACACCCCGCAATGCAAATCCTCTCGAATCCCGTTTCGAGTCGGAGCTGTTGGCCCCAGAACGTATCTTCGAATGTGTCTTTTTGACACAGCAACGAATGAGCGGATCTCCTTTGAGGCGACTCTCTGAGCCGGCTTCCTCAAACGTTTGCCCCTGGTGCACACACGCCTACCTCCTTGCATCCTCACAATTTCACTCCAGACGTGCTCATCTGACACTGTTCCGTGGCCTGGTGCGGCCGCGCAGCGCGAGTACGACGAGTTCAAGATCCGCGTGAACGCGCTGGTGGCCAAGGCGGCGGTGCGCCCCGCGGACGGCTGGGCCATGCCCGACGGCACGCCCTGGCCCGGGAACGACCGCGCGGACCACGTCGGCATGATCCAGGTCAGCGCGCGCACGCGCACAGCATGAGGACGCCCACCGTGCTAACTTTTGATGACACCTACCTACTTTGGTCTGGTCTAGGAGAACAGGCGAGGGCTTTGATCCGTCCAGAGCTCTTTCACGGTTCAACTTGTGAAAAAAAGTGCATAATGCCAGTCTTGATTGTACCGTGATTGTACCGTGATTGTACGGCGCTCAAAGCCGCTGCGCCTTGCTCGCGCGGCCGAGGTTCCGCCCCGTGCCTGAGCCTCGCGGTGTCCGCTTGCGCAGGTGTTCCTGCAGCCTGACGGCGACACGCAGGACGTGAACGGCGGCCCGCTGCCGCGGCTGGTGTACATCAGCAGAGAGAAGCGGCCGGGGCACGACCACAACAAGAAGGCCGGGGCCATGAACGCGCTCGTGAGGGACACGCGTCGCAATCCTCCTCTGTACCACCCGTTTGAGACTGTCCAAGTTGCTGCTTGTCAAAGTTGAGTGGCGTGCTTATCCAACTTTCCGGGAGGCTTCGTCCCTTGGCCCAAATTGCTGTACCACCCCTTAGCGGCCGTCTCATCTACTCCGCGTTCGTGGTCATGCGCAGATGCGCGCGAGCGCCCTCATCTCGAACGCGCCCTTCGTACTCAACCTGGACTGTGATCACTACGTCAACAACTCGCTCGCCCTCCGGGAGGTCAGCCGCGCCGCTCATCCCGACTGCTACCCAGCCCCGTTCTCCAAGCCAGCTGTGTCAGTCGCTGTTGCCATTTGATACGAAAAATTCGGTTACTTGATTCGTTGCCAAGCAGATGCACTTTTGGCTGGTGTTCGTCTGACCACTCTCCCTTTGCTACCCCTGTTTGCAGGCCATGTGTTTCTTGCTGGACCCGGTGCACGGCCCGCGCGTGTGCTACGTCCAGTTCCCGCAGCGCTTCGACGGCGTCGACCGCAACGACCGCTACGCCAACCACAACACCGTCTTCTTCGACGTGAGCGGCTTCCTCTCGACGCAAAAGAATCACCACTATTGATTTTGAGCTTCGCCTCCAGGGAGTCTGCAGCGTGAATCCAACCGGATGCCATCCAACCGTATTGCGTATAGAGAACGGAACAAATTGCACCACCCCTCAAGCATTCTAATTCCCATGAATGAAAAGCACATTAGAGATCTTTACTGCTTGCTTTCGTCGTGATTTTTCGTCTCTGCGTGTGGCTGACCCTGGCCGTTCCCGGTGTTGTGGTAGGTGAACATGCGCGGTCAGGACGGGCAGCAGGGCCCGATGTACGTGGGCACGGGCTGCGTCTTCCGTCGCGCGGCGCTCTACGGCGCGGACCCGCCGCCCAAGGACAAGGCCCGCCCGCGCTCCTGCTGCGCGGGATGGTGCTTCGGCTCGCGGACCAAGAAGAACAACAAGGTCTCCGCGGGAGGGCCCGGCGCGCCGCACGACGGTGAGCCCCGCGCACAACGTGACGCACGAGGCCGCCGCTTTCATACAACGAGGCGTCAGCAAACGCAGAATACTAGACTGTAATAGCCACTTCTGCCCGAGACCCTCTCGAGTAGAGTCCGGCTTCAAGGCAAAGCATGGCTTCTCTGTGCAGCTTCTGCTGTAATGTCATGACGCAAAATGCCGCCCCTGTGACGTTAGAAATTTCTTTGCTGGCGCGTCGGCCGTGACCACGCGTCGCCATCTTTTCTGTGCAGAGGTTCCGCTGGTGCCGCTCAAGTGGCACGCCGCGCGCTTCGGCATGTGCCACAACTTCGTGGCGTCCACGCTCATTGTTGACGGCAACCCCGTGGTGAGCCGCCGATACGTCGTAGCTCCCGTTTCAGTCTCTCACGGGGTTTACCGAGTGCAAACGTCTTTACCGGTTCTTCCTTTGCTTCCTTACGTCGCCTCAGACGTCGCTCCCAGTGCTGACTCCTGTGTCCGCGGTGGGGGGTGCAGCCGAGCTCCCCGCGCACGGTGCTGACGGACGTCATCCTGGTCATCTCGTGCGGCTACGAGGACAAGAGCGACTGGGGCAAGAAGGTGAGCCGCACAGATCCGAAAATTCCAGCTCGGCAGATTGCCTTGGCGAAGGGTCGACTTTGAGCTCTGTGACCCATGGTATTAAAGTTGTCAGGTCTCGCGATCATTGCATAGACTTTATTGAAAAAACTAACTTATCCGAGGCTTTTCATACTTGCGTGCAGTTCTAGATCGTTAGCATGTGCGGCTGTACGACGTTTGAGTAAGTGACTGGATCGAGAGAAAGCTTGTAGGTTTGCATTTGAAAACCAAAGCCAAGTTCGTTGCCCGTGCTCGTTGGTCCAGATCGGGTGGATTTACGGCTCGGTGACGGAGGACATTTTGACGGGCTTCATGATGCACGCGCGCGGCTGGCGCAGCGTGTACTGCATCACCGCGCGGCCCGCGTTCAAGGGCTCCGCGCCCATCAACCTCACCGACCGCCTGCACCAAGTCCTCAGGTCAGCGCGCGCGCACCGTAGCAGCCGCCGCGCATAGCCACCAGGCAACGATCCGCCGTGGCCCCGTTCTCTTCATGGTTCGCTGCAAATACGTACTAAGGTCACACAGTGTACAGCTGCTTAGTACAAAAGAAAGTCAATTCCTTCATCTCTTCACGCTGGCAGGCCCGTGTGGAGTACGCTATCCCTCAGCTCTTTCTTGTTAACGGTGCACAGGTGGGCGCTGGGCAGCGTGGAGATCTTCTTCTCGCGCTACAATCCGCTGTGGTACAGCCCCACCAGCAGCCTCAAGCTCGTGCAGCGCCTCTCGTGAGCAGCCCCGCGCCCTCGCCCACACCCGCCTTTCGTCGCTTGCGAGTCTCCTCATCAGCGCGCCTGTCTCAGCAGCCCTGTTGGTATCGTCTCTGGTGGTTTTAAGTCTTGTCGTGCTGTGTTGACTAAGACGCTGCGCGTGCAGGTACGTGAACACGACGGTGTATCCGTTCACGAGCATCCCGCTGCTGACGTACTGCCTGCTGCCCGCCATCGGCCTCTTCACCAACACCTTCATCGTCGCCAACGTGAGGCGCCCACCGCGCCTTCCGCCTGTCGCACACTCACGGGCTTCGCCTGCCTCCTTTGGCTGCTTGCTAATTGCCTGCTCTTTGTGCTTGTGAGACTGCTAAATGCATGCTAAGTACTGCTTCCGTGGTTGACGCTGTCCGTCGTGTTCCCGCAGCTGTCGGACTCGGCGATCGTGTACTTTTTGCTGCTCTTCCTCAGCGTGTTCGCGACGGCCATCCTCGAGATCCGCTGGGCGCGTGAGCATCCGCTCAGCTCCAAGCCACTCCCTGTTTGTTGACGAGACACTAGATACATTGGCGAACATCTCGCTTGCTTATGCTCTCTGCGCTTTCTTGTACCTTTGAACGAGTTGTCAATTTTCGTTTGGGCGCTGACGGCGGGCGTGGCGTGGTTGCAGACATCAGCCTGGAGGAGTGGTGGCGCAACGAGCAGTTTTGGGTGATCGGCGGGACGAGCGCGCACTTGGCGGCGGTGCTGCAGGGCCTGCTCAAGGTGCTGGCCGGCGTGGACACCGCCTTCACGCTCACCTCCAAGGACGGCGGGGAAGGCGGCGACTTCGCGGAGCTGTACCACTTCAGGGTGCGCGCCTTGAAGATTCTTTGGAATGTTTTGAGAGCTTGTAAATTGCTTCTCAGCTTCACGTTCTACCGTTGAAACTTCGAACTAGCTCTCCTCAGAACTGTAAAGTCACCTGCACGAAGAACTCGGAATATCTGCACAATAGTGGCTGCGGTTCAGTGCTGCAGCACATATTGCCCTGTACTGACTGCACGCTCGTGTCTCCGTATGGCGCCTGCAGTGGACGTGGCTCATGATCCCGCCCCTGACGCTGATCCTGTTCAACCTGTTTGCCTGCATTGCCGGCCTCGCCCGGACCGTGCAGGCCAGCGGGCCGCGCTGGGGTGAGCCACTCCGTCCAGCGAGGAATCTTTGCTGCCGCTCTAGTCATCCCAAGAACGATTACTGAATATCACCGTGGAGCTGCATGTATTTTGCACACAAGAACGGTGTGGCTGCTATGTCCGTTGCTTGTCGTGCCGCTGACCCCGCGTGGCTGGGTTGTGGTGCAGGGCAGCTGCTGGGCAGCCTGTTCTTCTCCATCTGGGTGCTCCTGCATCTCTACCCCTTTGCCAAGGTCAGCCTCACGCCGGCCGCGCACTGGGCACCGTCGCGAGCGTCCACAAGCCTTACCATCCATGCAGCACTTTAGAAAAAGTTTGAGATGCAACGATCGAGTGTAACAACTCCTGAGAACCTGAGACCTTGCTGTAACAGCTTAGAGCTTGTTGTCCAGCCGTTTCCGGAGAAGCTGAAAGTCTTACTTAGAGGAACAAGCGTCGAGCACTAGTCTTGTGATAACCTGCTCGATTGCGGTGTTGTTGCAAAGTAACAAAGACCCTGGTTCGTCTTGAAAAGCTTCTAGTTTCATTGAGTGGCGTGCGTGTGTGTGCAGGGCCTGATGGGGCGGAGCAACAAGACGCCGACGATCATCCTGGTGTGGGCCGGCCTGCTGTCCATCGTGCTCTCGCTGCTGTGGGTCAAAATCGCGTAGGGTAAAGCAACGCCATTAGCGTCACTTCCGGTACCATACCGTGTTGGGGTTTGCTTCAAGCCACGGGGCTCACTCGATACAGTCGTCAGAAGGGTCGGTTAAGACAGGCGCCTTGGACAAAGTATCCATGTCTCCCATGTCCAAAACAGCGGACCGTGGTTGAAGAGCTGATGCTCACTTTCATGAGCATAGAGACTCTAACTACAGCAGGTTAACTCACCGCATATGCTTCTCAAAGTCTCTCTTCCTTCAAACTCCACGAGAGGCTTCAATACAAAAAGACATAACCCGACACATAAATACAGAGAAGAGGCATATGGACAGCACTGCCTGTTGGCAAGCGCCCTCAGAAACTTGGGCAAGGCTACTTCTCAAATATCTTTTGGCCCCAGTATACGAGGCCTGGAATACAGACACGACATATGGAGTTGACCACCGAGAACAAGCAACAATTCTGAACGACGTATGCACTGACAGTTCGCCGACTAAGAGACTCACTACTTTGATATCATGGTACGCACTTTGGATGTCATGTCAATGCTCGGGCGATCTCAAATTTTGCATCAATTCTGCAAATCTGGACAAGTGTCGTCAACTTGCGAACTTGCATTGGTAGGGAGGTTCGATTGCTTGGGCCGGGATGGAGTCAGGCACTCACAGTCGAAATGGTTTTTCAAGTACCCGGGGAGCAGGGCAAACCTTCAACGTGAACGTTTGCGAATGAGGTCCGCTATAAGGATTGCAACTGCGTGAGGTTTCGAGCAAGCACGGAAATCGCTGCCATCTATGGAAGTGTGCCACAGTGAGTGGTCCGTTCGTTGAGCAAAATCAATGTACAAACGTAGAGTTACCGTGCCTCAACATTCAAATTACATCCTCAAGACAGCAAAAGATTGCAGGACGGCTTCCAAGTTCCAGCGAGCAGCTTGGAGTTTGCCACCGAAAGTTCGTTTTGTTCACGAACTCGGCAGTGCCAAAGCACAGGGCTTCAAAAGACAAACACATATTTTGACTTTTCAAGTCTAAGTCATGAAGAGCCCTGATTGGAGGCGGCATGCATTTGCGGCAACGCTGCTGCTCTATGCAGCTGGATATCAGTCGACAAGACTAGGCGCTAGTCTCTGATCACTTCACGCGCGTTCCTTCCATCAGTCTTTTGATGGTGATTGCCTGATTGTTCCCAGTGCTTGGAGATGCTGATCTTCTCAAGCTTCATTAAAAGCTGGAGGCCAGAGGAAGTACTAGTTGTTGCAGCCCAGGCTAAAGGCACAAGCCTCAACTTGAAGATCCTGACCTGATATAAGCAAACAATGAGGGAATCTCGAGCTCGAGAGAGTGTCGGCCATGGCCGCCCCTCTGAGCTGCAAACCGTATTCGGTTTGATAACGATGTCGAAAGCCTTGAGCATGACTGCCCGTCGATCGGGTTCAGCGCCCGCAATATCTTCGAGCCGGTATGGTACCGGGCCCGCTGCCAAACAGCATGAAGAGGTACTACGATGCGCGCACGGACTGATCCGAGGTCTCCCGAGCAGGACTAAACACGTGGCAGTACGAGCTGTGCCGACTTCGCCTTCGCAGGATGATCCCCCTGAAACAGGTACATACCGCCATCGGTTGCGGTCCACGTATGCACCAAGTACCTAGCAGCGGAGATTCAGGTCAACCGCCATGCACCTGCGTACGTTTGCTCCGATCCCGCCCCTCAGGCTCAGGCTCTGTCCAAAGTTGCTGAACACAGACCTATAGTGAGGTTTGAAGCAGGACGCCGCCTCTTCGACTGGAACTGAAGCAGTGAAAGGGCGGCCGCTGTAGCCGGGACTGCTGTTGTCGGGGACTTCTTTCAATGGCTTGTTGACATGACCTCAGGAGCGTCTAGCTTTGTGACTCAGTATTCTGAGCTGCTACTGAGGGGCAGCCTCCTTACAACAACTGCAGCAAACATGGACGACTACATGTCATTGTTATGGACTTTGCAGAGCATGAATCAGGGACTAGCATCCTTCAAACAGTGTTGCTTAAGCTCCTTGAGAGAGTTCTTGAAGTGTAAGCTGCAGACCTACACAACTGTTGGAACAGTCTCACATCAGCCAACATCCTGTCGGACAATACGTTCCAATTCCTGCGCTTTCAGAAACCGCGCTGCAAGGCGGGTAAGACAGTATTTTGCATCCAAGTACAATCCCGGCAAGCTGGTGTGGCGTTTGCCTGCTGAGCAGAGCGCTGCCAAGTCAGGCCACCATGGGGGGCATTCTGGCGTGCAAGCAGGGCACATTGCTACTGCTGCTGCTGCTGGCACTGGCTGCGGTGGGCTCCCAAGGTGGGGCTTCAGGTTTAGCATTCATAGGACTTGAAAGAAGCAGAGTTGGAGAGAGCGGTTGCAGTGCAGTCAAGTGGAAGAGATATCACGTCAAATGAACTGTCACAACAGTGTCCTTTCTTGACGGACAAGTTTGTTTCTGGCAGCTGCAAGACTGAGTGACTCCTGGTAGGAGTTGCCACTTATGGGGGGTTGTGAGAAAAGCCAGTTGAGGACTGGAAGTGCTATGTCGCTTGTCCCTTGATGCACTCCCACTGTTGAATGCAGAACCGAAGGGAGTAAAAAGTT
Source organism: Klebsormidium nitens (assembly GCA_000708835.1). Lineage (NCBI taxonomy): Eukaryota > Viridiplantae > Streptophyta > Klebsormidiophyceae > Klebsormidiales > Klebsormidiaceae > Klebsormidium > Klebsormidium nitens. Next base: position 56,177 of record DF237408.1, on the reverse strand, counting down.
CACACTCAGCCTGTAATATTTAACCCCTGCAGCTACCAGTAATGCGCACCGGAAGCTGGGTCAGCTGGCGACGGACGCGCTGTCAGCCCCTGCACCTCTGGTGAGCCTAACGGAAGCACTGGCAGGGTAGAGCCAGTAGAGCCAGGACATTGATACAAACAATGGAGTCCTACGGCAGCGGCACCTTAATTCGACTGCAAGCTGAATTTCTGCAAGCTGTGCTACTTGAGTCAAGTGCACACTAGCTAGTTTGCTTGTGAAAGGGTGCTCTCGGTCTCTCCCCGTTGCCTCACTTTCTGCGGCTTCCCTCTACAGTGCTCAGAATCGTTAGCGGACACGCCCCTGGCCCCCAGCCTGGTCCCCAACGACTTCTCCGGCGGGCGCGCCCCCGCTGCCTGGGAGTGCTACATGTGCCGCCGCAACTCGTCCCGCCTGCACGTTCCGCGCAACAAGCGCTGGGTGGAGACCCCGCGGCATGCCCTGCTCAACACCTCCAGCGGGGTGGCAGTCACCGTCAACAACCTGCAGCCCGGCTGGACCCACCAGATCCTGGCCTGGGTGAGCGCTCCTGCCTGCGGCGCTGGTCCTTGTTGCAGAATCCCAGTAGGAGTGTAAGACCGTCTCAGAGTACCTTGCTGTCTCTGGAACTTGAGCCCAAGCCATGTATGCCAGGAAGGAGTCTGCTGTGAACGACATTGAGCTTGTCAGGTGCGCCTGCTCATCTGCTGACGGGAGCGCTCTTATGTGTTATCCAGGTGCGGCTGGTGAACACGACGACCTCGCACACGCTGTCGGTGTGCTTCATCCCGCACGTTAACGGCAACCGGTGTGCGGGGGCGGTCACGGTGGTGCAGGCGGGGTGCTGGACGCAGGTGCAGGGCGGCTTCACCCCCGCCACGGCCTCCGCCAAGATGCTGCTGTCGGGCGTGCCCGCGGGCGTGGGCATGCAGGTGCACAGCTTTGTGGTGGCCGCGCTGGACCCCGCGCAGGAGCGCGCGCGACAGGCGCAGCTCATCGACCAGGTCAGCTGACCGGCGCAGCAACGATGGTGCCGTGCGCTCCAACTGGATGCTCTTTGTTTGGAACAGTCAGAACCTGTGCTTAGTGTAGGTTCTTCACCACAAGTGACCCTTCAGATCTCGTTCAGTTGAATTTTAGCTGTCAGGCGCGCTGGAGCCTGCATGGGCATTTCAAGAAGGTACTTCGAGCTCGGGCTGCGCTTCGTTCCCTGTTTGCCAGGATACTTTTCTCTTGGACGTCAGCTGCCTCGTAAACCACCTGCTTGCTGCGTGCAGCACCGCAAGAGCGACGTGGTGGTTCACTTCCAGACGTCTGCGGGCGCCCCGGTGGCAGGCGCTGCGTACACGGTGGAGCAGGTGCGGTCGGGCTTCCCGTGGGGCGTGGACATCAACCCCACCGTGGCGCAGCAGCCCGCCTACTCTGCCTTCCTGCAGTCGCTCTTCAACCAAGTGCAGCTCTGGTGGTCAGTGCCGCCACCCACCTTCTCACCCCCAGGCTCCGTCACGCTTATACAACTGTGCTCTTGCACTGGGTGTCGCTCAAGTCAGATTCGAATGTAATCTACACTAGCCGGCGATTTTTGCAACGGCACTTGATTCCTGATTACCGGCCTAGACGAACCGAGCCTGGCTTGAGCAGTTTCGAGATGGGATTGACTGCTCTGTACCATCTCTGCAGAAGTCTGGAGACTAGGAGAGGAGCTGATAGACGTTTCTCGGGAGCCTAGTCTCTGAAGCGACGTTGAAAGCATTGGATCTGAGCCGTCTTGTTCGTGTGCAGCGGCTGGACTTCCATCGAGCGGGTGGAGGGCCAGTTCGACTTTGCTGACGTGGACGTGATGCTGGCATGGGCTGCCGCGCACGGCATGGCCGTCAACGGGCCGGCCCTCATCTGGGAGGACCTCCGCGACGGCATCCCGCAGTGGGTGCAGGACAAAGTGAAAACGGTGAGCGCGCGCGGCACCTCCCACCCACCAGCTTGCTATTGCAAACAAAGTGAGACTGTTGCATCCTGACGGTTTGCAGAGTCACGTTGCAAGCAATTCTTGGCGACAACTGCTGGGGCGTTGTACAAACGTGCGGCGCGCTGTACGTCACAGTCCTCTGTCTTTCCCGCGGATTTGATGAGTCCGCGCGTAGTGCGCTGCCCTCGTGACAGTTTCAACGCAGGTAAGGTTTAATATCCATAAAGAGCAGCAAGGCTCGGGAGCGGTTGGAATCGTTCTCTGTCGGTTTCCCTCGTTGGCGCGCAATGGTGACGTGTTGTTCGCCTGTTCCAGCCGGCGGACAAGGCGGTGCTGGACCAGCTCATCTCGCGCTTCATCGATGCGATCATGGGCCACTTCAGCGGGAAAGTCAATTCTTACACCGTCGACAACGAAGGCCTTCACAAAACATTCGTCAACGACATGGGAGGGGATGACAGCATCGGTACGCACCCTCTGCAGCCATTATCCGTTGGCGCTGTCTGTTCCTCTTCTCACTGCGGCGAATGGCACGGGCTTCCCGCGAGCAATTGTACACTCTGTGATCGTGTGAACCGCTTTGTCTTGCGATATACTCCCAGAGGTTCCTCCAGACGCTTTTCGAAGTTCGTCACATGGTCAAAGAAAGGACCCGGTACTTGTTGTCAAAAAGCCTGCAGCCTGCTTTGCCTTCTGTCCGAACGGTCTTTCCTCAGAAGCATGCGCGGCGCTCTCCCTGACATCCAGTCCCCCCCGGCCTGTGCAGCTCGGCTGTATAAGGAGGTCCGGGCCAACGACCCGACGACGCCGCTCATCTTCAACGAATATAACGTGAGCGATCGGTTCTTTAGTGAGCACTCTGGACGACCTTCTATTTTCGTATGTTGGTACTCAAGCGGCCTGCGCGAGCTCATCTAAGCGTACCGACTGAACCCCGTCAACGCGGGCTCCGTTGCTGTTCGTCGGGCCTCTCTTCTCTATACGACGCGCGGTTTTGGAGCCAGGTGCTCCGCCATCCAGCCTGCCAGTTCGGTACGGTGGTCGCACCGTAATAAGCGGCCCGTCCTCTCCCGCGAAGCGCGCTCTTGGCCTGCGTGCTGCCTGTGTCTGACAGCGGCGGACGTGCGTGCAGGTGGCGGAGTCATGCTGGCACGACTTCGGCGACCCGGGCACCCCCGAGGCCCTGGTGGCGCACGTGCGACGCGTGCAGGGGCTGGGGGGCGACGTGGACATTGTGGGCTTGCAGTTCCAGGTGCAGCCAGACCAGACGGACCCCACGCGCTTCCGCCAATGTGAGCAAGCCCCCTCGAAACAGGCACGGCCCTCAGCGATGCCACCGAATGCGACTCTGTAGCGATGCAAACACAGGTCTTGCACGTTCCTCTAGTCTGATTCTGCACTGGGCTTGCGATTGACATTTGTGTTGGGTCTTGCTGATTGCGAATCGGCTTCGAAGCTACTCGCCAACAGCGCTTACCAAATATGTTGTTTGTGCAGCGATCGCGAAGATCGCGCAGCTGGGGCTGCCCATCTGGGTGACGGAGCTCAACTGGGCGCTGGGCGTGCGCAACGACACGGCGCGCGCGGCCCTGGCGGAGGTGGCGCTGCGCGAGCTGTTCTCCAACCCGGCGGTGGCGCACATCAGCCTGCAACACATCGTGCCCAGCTTCGGCCAGACCCCGGCCACGTGCCCCACGTGCCTCTTCGACGAGGCCGGCGCGCCCAACGAGGTGGGGCAGGTCTTCCTCGCCCTGCGCCAAGAATGGGCCACGCGCGGCGTCGCCGGCACCACCTCCAGCGACGGTGCAGCGCAGACCTTCCGGGGTAAGCACCGCGCGATAGCGCAATTTCTCGCAAATAGTAGCCCGGTTTCTCAAAGCGTTGACGGTTTCATCCTGCAATTTCGATGGAAATTTACTCTGCTTGTGTTGATTGGAGTGTTAGTCCGCCTCGCAGTAGACCATGTCGGAGTCGGCCTGTTTGGCGTGCCGACGTTGTACTATATTACAAAATTGGCGCGTTGCGGAGGCGCAGAGGCCCGCGGATTCGGGTGCAGCCCCAGGAAGCGGACAGTGTAGGAGGCTCGTGACTGCTTTCCCGCGACTCACCCGTGGCCCCCCTGCTTCTGGCCGCAGGTTTCCACGGCGACTACCAGGTGGAGATCAACGGGCAGTTCAAGTATTTCTCCATCCTGCAAGGCGTGGACGGCGTCCAGAGCGTGACCATCACCCTCTAGGCACGGCCGCACTCACGCGGAGGGGCGGCCAGCCGGGAGCATCACGGCTGTGCGCTATTCGAGGCTCAACCAGGACGAAGGATCTGACCGGCCATTGCCGCTCAATAGGATTGGTAGGGACAGGATCTCGTAGTAGATCATTCGTACTAGGACCGTCAAGGTACAGCGATATAAAAATACGTTGGTATTTGTGGCCACATTCGGCCTCTAGGTACAGCTACAGCTCGGGGTTACGCAAAGGTATTGGCAGGTTTTGCGCGCAGGACGACGTGACTTTACCAGCTAGTCAAATTGATTCAGAATTCTTTGACTGCCAAGTCGACCGTAGACGTTCATCATCTTGATGAACAGAGAGCATTAGGTGCTGATGACAGGACAACTTGTCATAGGTGTTGTGCACATAGAAAAAAATCGTCGAAGCACAGTAACTAGAACTCAGAATCACTTCAGACTGTCTTCACATCATCTCGGATAAATCTAGCCTAGGATCTCGATGAGAGTAGTAAGCACCTTGTACGCCGGTGTATCAACTCATTTGCAGACTCGTTGGCCATCAGTAGCACAAAGATTCGTTCAGCAGCCGCCCGGCCGTTCTGTTTGAAAGGTGTTTGGACCGAGCGTTTCGTCAAGTCCCTGGCATACACCGTGATCCGATTGAATGCACAGGACATAAGTTGTCAGCAGCATGCGTCGTAGCATCTATGTTCATTGTAGTATATCCGCACATGCAATCGGAGCATGACCCCACCATGCACACATATATATGTGACGGTTGGAGTGCGTCGTTCTCGTGGCTCATGCACAGATTTTCGTGCAATAATTCCAGGAGCTAGCTAGGCCATCCAAATATATCACATGCACGCTCACGCCGGATTGATCTGCAGAATGCTTAGTCCTAGCGCCTACAGACGGATTAAGTTGGAGATTGTTCGTGTCAGAGAGTCAATTGACCTCGTCAACCTGAAACATGCATTAGACGTTGTCCGGCGGCGTGCCGGAACGAACATATCAGTAATAGCTTCGACATGCTAAGTACGCGTAGTGACATGAGATAAACCACGACAGATCATGCCGCTAAGGGAAGGGTCATTTTGAAGCGGTACCCCCCGTAGTCGCTGTTGAGGGGGGGGTACCTGGGACCAAGACTGAAACATCGAGTCATGAAGGGGGGGGGCTTGGTACCCCTTGAAGGACATGTAGCTATATGGGGGGGGAGCCTGTGCAGACCTCGATGGCTAGAGGTCGGAGGGGGGAATGTGTTTGTGGAGCCTGTTTATGACGGGTTTTGAGCCAATTTCAAAGCAGATTTTTCACAATTGTGAAAAAAACCCCTGCATTAGGTTGCTGTAGGACTCAGCAGAAAACAAAATCCGCTAAATACATCTAATATATCCACATCCCCAAGCCCGTGAATGGGGGGGGGGACTTGGAGCCTTCCAAGGTTCCGAAGGCATGGGGGGGGAACTTGGGACAGGCTTGAGCGAGCAGGGCTCGTGAGTAAGGGGGGGCCAGAAGGGTCCTCGACCCAAAAGGGCTCCACAGCTACTACGGGGGGTACCGCTTCAAAATGACCCTTCCCTAAGATGTACAGTAATCTGCTGATGATTGAATCAGCTTGAGGGCCAATCATGGTTAATTGAAAATTTATCAGCTTACACATTACTCGAATTACAAGATTCGTCATGTCTCTTACAGCTGATCGAGCCAGATGACGATGTATGTGTAACGTACGCTGGCATGCATCACATGCTGCACAGCGCAAAACACAAAGATTTAAAGCAAAGCCGCAATGCACACCGAAGCCATCAACTAAGCGGGCCTGACTCGGAGCCCAGACGCATGTTGCAACCCAGTTCTTAGGTGACTCGTTGCAACTTGAATGACATACGTCATCTACTCTTAGACGACCTTTCAACAAACGTCCTTAGAACCTGAAGGCGTTTACAACTGCCCAACTGGCTCTTTCGAAGTGCAACTTATAATTTATCAACTATCGAGCAACTACCTACCATATTGCGAAGTGGTGTCAGCGCAGCACTGCTGAGACGCATCCCAGCTACTTAAAAGCCCTCCTAGCGAGGGCCCACCACTAATGTGCTCTGCATGCTCGCTACCAAGTGCGCTGGGCGCTTTTGAGGCGCCATAAGTTAGCCGAGGACGGTGACCATCAGCAGGGAGAGGGAGATGGCGAGCAGCGTGGACCAGACGATGACGATGGTGGGCGTGCGGTTGTGGCGGCCCATGAGGCCCTTGGCGAAGGGGTAGAGATGGAGGAGCACCCAGACGGCGAAGAAGCACTTGCCAAAGAGCTGGCCCCAATCGGAGCGGTTCTTCTGCGCCTGCCGACTGATGCCCGCGATGATGCCCATCAGGTTCACGATGATGATGGTCGTGGGCGGGATGATGAGCGGCGTCCACCGGAAAATGTACAGCTCCGCAAACTCGCCGTCGTCGTTGCTGTCCTTCTGCGTCAGCGTGAACTGCGACTCGAAGCCGGCCGTGATCTTGAGCAGGCCCTGCCACACCGCCACCAGGTGCGCGCTCGTGCCTCCAATCACCCAGAACTGCACGAGCGGAGTGGACGTTAGACACTCGAGAGATGAGTTAAAGACCTGCAGCTACACTCGAGACTGCCAGGAACCACTGCATGCCAGAAAACCCTGGGCGCTGATGCTGATCTGTGGGCGAAGGACACGACTTGCTGGGCGGGTCGTGCGATGCGGCGTGGCTCACTTGTTCGTTCCTCCAGTACTCGTCGAGCGCGACGCCGGACCAGCGGATCTCGAGGATGGCGGTGCCGAAGACGGCGATGAAGTAGACGAGGAAGTAGATGATGGCCGTGTTGTCCAGCACGGGGATGATGAACTGGTTCAGCAGCAGGCACACCGCGGGCAGCACGCAGTACGCCGTCAGCGCGATGCTCGTGAACGGGTACACCGTCGTGTTCACGTACGCAAAGCGCTGCAAAAACTTGAGGCCCTGGCCCCAGCCCGCCCACAGCGGGTTGTGCTGCGAGAAGAAGATCTCCACACTGCCCAGCCCCCACCGCAGCACCTGGTGCAGCCGGTCCGTCAGGTTGATGGGCGCCGTACCCTGCAATAGTAAAGGCGACAGAATTAACGAAGTGTCCCCCGAACATTGCGGTCTTCCATCGACGTTTCCAGTAGACCTTCTGAAAATTTCCACGAAGCGGGCCAAAAGGAAGGCACTTCTTTGAGCTTCCTCCGAAGCAGCATCAGCCGTCAGATCACCGAACAAGACCTGCTCATTGCTGGGGGCGAGTGGCGCACCTTGAAAGCGGGGCGGGGCGGGCTGCAGTAGATGGAGCGCCAACCGCGCGTATGCATGACCATGCCGGTCACGATATCCTCCGTGATGGAACCGTAAATCCAGCCAATCTCCTTGCCCCACTCCGTATTGTCCTCGTACCCGCACGAGATCACTAGGATGACGTCACTCAGCACAGTCCGTGGGGACATCGTCTGCACAAAAAGAATGGGCGCTTGTAAGGGTGCATACGCTTTCTAGGAGAGGGACACGGTAATCTTTGAGAAGGACTTGACGCACGCCCTCGCCAAGAAGACTAGATATCCACGTTTGCCTTCTCAAGCCATTGTAGCAAAAGGCGAATGACAGGATCAGGGCACCAAGTTGCTACAAATTCCAGAAAGAGTTGCGTCGCTCATGCACTGGTGCTCTGCTCGGTTTTGTTGCATGGTGCGCTCACCGGGCAGCCGCCGTCGAGCTCCGTGGTGGTCATGACGAAGTTGTGGCAGACCCCGAAGCGGCGCGCGTGCCACTTCATGGGCATCAGCTGCAGCTCCTCCGCATCTGCCACGTCCACCAGCGACTGGCTGCTGTCCTTCTTCTTGTGGCCCTTGGCCGCCTTGTTCCCTGCGCGCTTGCGCTTCTCGCCGCAGCACCACGTCAGCAGGCCGCAGCCGCCCTTGTCCACCTTGCCCGCCTTCTCGCCCCCCTTCTTCGACGGGGCGAAAGTGCCGTACAGCGCCTGCCAACAGGGAGCGGAGGCAAGCGACGTCAGGACAGCAACGCACCAGGAAGAAGGGGCGCAAGCAACACTTTTGAACGATGGTAATCAACAATTCTGCTTGGACGCCGTGTTACAAAGCCCCTGAAAATGCCGACGCTTTTTCTGCTCAGGACCAACTCATATAGACTCCTAAAATCCAGAAGACCTTCAAGCTCCTTGCAAATTGCTGAGAGAATCTAAACAAAGAGTCGTTATCAATACGAGCCTTCAGTTCGGCCTGGCCAACTTTCTTCGTGTATGGACACCCTTGACTGCGCCTGCTCACCTGGCGTCTGAAGCAGCAGCCCGTCCCCACGTACATGGGCCCCTGGATGCCGTCCAGGCCCTTCATGTTGACCTCGTAAAACACGGTGTTGTGGTTGGCATATCGATCATTGCGGTCGACGCCGTCGAATCGCTGCGGAAACTGGACGTAACACACGCGTGCGCCCTTCACCGGGTCCATCATGAAACACATGGCCTGCACACACAACGTACCCAAAATGAGGCCTTCAACAAAGCGCACCAGGTCCCAATCCGATTTTAAGGAGCATTGCTGACATCGCAATCGTCCCTTTTGATACAACAACTATTCGTATCCCGCGAGGGCGGGCCTCTGGGAGTCACCTTTATTGCAAACTCAATTGTATCTTGTGCGGCAACCATTTAAAGCACATTTTCATTGCTCCACAAACTTAACAAGTGCATTCACCTTGGCAACCAAACGTTATGGCAGAACCTGCTCTTTTCCTGATCTGGGAGCCAGAACTTTGCTTTTCCTCACCTCCCGGAAGGCTTGGCAGTTGTTGACGTAGTGATCACAATCCAGATTGAGAATGTAGGGCGCGTTGGTGATCAGCGCGCTGGCGCGGATGAGCGCATTCATAGCCCCCGCCTTCTTGTTGTGGTCGTACCCTGGCCGCTTCTCTCTTGACACGTAGACCAGCCGCGGCAGCGGGTTGCCCTCAATGTCCATGGTGTCGCCATCCGGCTGCAGAAAGACCTGCACCCACCGCACAACAGCCCAGGCTCAGGCAAGAGCCACAAATGCAGGCATTCTAAGCTCGGGTAACAACAGGCTAAAGACAGTATCATGGGAAGAGGGCAGGTGAAGTGCACGAGACGCAAACAAGCGGGGGTGGGCGCTTTTGCTTCTGATCCAATGTCAGGACAAAATCTGCAAGCTTGAACAGGTCGACGCAAATGAAATCTTGTCTCCACAAGACTAGCTGCACAGCTCTGCTTCCATCTCTTGGTGCTTCCCAACTTGCCGTTATCAAAGCTGCGGCTCTGTGTTACGAAAACTTTGGTTGCACTGCCCGGTCGCCTCACCTGGATCATGCCGACGTGGTCGCTGCGGATGTTGCCGGGCCAGGGCGTGCCGTCAGCCATCTTCCAGCCGTCACGCGGCTTGGTCTGCGCCTTGGCCACCAGCGCGTTGATGCGCACCTTGAACTCCTCGTACTCGCGCTGCACATCACAATCAACACACTGTCAAAACCCCCGACCAGCTTCCTATGACTAACACGGCAGGCTGGCACCGCAAACCACCAAACAGATGTCGTGCAACACCAACATGCTCCGTATGCCAACATAGTTCGACCATCACGAGCACTTGCTTCGTGGGGAAGAAAGTAGAAGCGCGGCTGATTGGCGACAGGCCAACGACTTACCTTCATTTGTCGTCGCTCCCGGACGAAATCGGCGTGAGTCTTGTCCTTCAGGTACTCCTCTTTCCTCTGCCGCACAAACAGAGGAATGGTCAGCAAAGGGGGAGCAAGATGCGTTTACGGAAGACCCACGAAGAACAAATTCTCTTGGCATGTCTGGGCAATCCTAGACTGAGTGAGCTGACGAGGGAAGGTACCGACAGGTTGCATAAGTTCTACATGGTCCGTGGGCTCCTGAAAAATACTGGGTCTGCAGATCGCATCATAATCCAAGACAGTCACGGCTACGAAAACCACCGACGAAACAGCTTATGGTCCTGCATCTCCCGATTATGACACCTCTGCCAGTGTGCTCACCTGTTGGAAGTAGACTTCGGGGGCTCGTGGCTCGATCTCAAACTTCTTGCAGAACGGCACCCAGAAGCGGGCAAAGCTGGCCGTCTCGGTCAACGCTTCAAAGGTCAGCAAGGCTGCGCCGTCGTCAGACAGGTAGCAAGCAACCCTGCAGAAAACATCGTGCACCGTAAGTCCACTAGGACAGGCCTGACAGTAGAGAACTGCAGCCAATCCCGATAAAGGTGGTAGCCCTTTGATCGCAAGAGCCCAATGCGGATAGGTTCCGTCAAAAAAGAACGACTGTGTGGAATGCCCAGAATTACAAAGTACTCTATTGTGATGCTCCTCATGAGTTGAAGCAGAACGAAGTGAGACATCAAGGCCACAATTTTAGCTTGTTTCTAGTTGACACTATCTTGCTGCAAGTACCCCTTTGGTGGGGGCTCAGTGCTCCTTGACGTGGCTGCTTACAAGGCTCAACTCCAACTCCCTCGTTGGTTAGTTGCACAGATGCGAATGCCCTTGGAAAAGGTTCCGCCGCTCAAAGAACTCGAAGAAAACCGCCGCAGACGGCTTGGACACAACAGGTGCAAGTAAGAACTATACGGGCCTCTGAAAGTGTAAGGCAGGGCGTGGTGGCTCACTTGTCATAGGGGTAGTCCGCCGCCAGCACGGACAGCACGACATTGGAGGTGGTCAGGGGGGGCTCCTTCTCAGGGTCGGCCGTAGAGACGAAGATGTCAATTGCAGCCAGCTCGCAATCCTCGGGAGACTTGTCATACCGCGAGTTGAGGCGGTCCAAGTACGTCTCGCGTGTGATGGGGCTCCACTTGGGCACCTGCGCCACCACACCATGAGCGTGTGAGCATGTGAAGTACAAACTCTCGGAAGGAGAGCAACCGCAACCAACACTCAAACAAGTGCACCATCTGTGCTAAGGCTGGACCAAAGCGCCTTGAAAAAAGCCGAATCATAGAAGGTCGCAACTCAAACCGGCATTGAGCTAAAGCAGCAGCACGCGACAAGAAGGACGTCTGCAAATCCGTTGAAGGGCCAATACATCCCAGTAAGGCACATTGAAGGAGAAAATCTTTACAAAACATGAAGATCTGGAAAGTAGAGAGAACAAAGGGTGGGTCTAAATGGGTGGTCACCTGATCCAGGATCCAGGAGACGCCGAACCAGGTCTCGCAGATGACCGACACGAGCCAGAGGCCGTACGCGGCGTAGTTGGGGTTGCTGATTCGCCACGACAGAAACAGGACCAGCACCACCAGCCGCACCACCACCATCAGCCTGCCGGGAGAGCACAGCAGTGGACGCAGGGGTCAGAGAGCGCTACAGCAGAGCGTCATCTCGGCCTGCTGCCTCTAGGATTCATCGCTAGCGGTGCTACCACTGCTAAGTGATAGACAGCAACCCACAATCACACTCTTTGCTTCGACCATTAACTTGACACCGGTCATTGGCTTGGGCCTAAACAGAGACTACAACTTGGTCTACAACTTACAACTCTGGTCCCTCTTGATAGATTTCGTACAGTCAACTCGAATTCCGCATCCACGGTTCATGAACCATCTGTAGGACATCCTCGCCCCCAACTGCTGTGCGCCTACTGTAACTGCTTGTCCTTCACAAACAGGCGTGCGAACTGCCTGTGGAACCTGCCAACCCTCACAAGCTGTCTGCTTGCATCAATGCTTCCCAACAGCTTTGACCCAGAGGGTGTGAGTGCGCTCACCTGTAGGGGTTGAGCATCATGGCCGTGATGGGCACCTTCCTGCTGAGCGGCATGCGCGAGTTGTCCGCCTTAATGGCCGCGCTGCCCTCCGACTTGGGGGGCGAGCTGCCCCCGCTGCTGCCGTCGCCACTCTCCGCCTCCGATGGCTGGTGCGCATTCTCCGCCCACAGGATGCTACCGTAACCGTATGCCTCCTTCGGCTTGCTGGGGTCCAGCAGCTCCCCTGCAAACAGCCGCCGCGCCGATTAGGAAGCGTTCCGCATACAACTACCCCCACCAGAGTAGCAGCCCATTAAAGTGGGCGTCCGATTTCAAAGGTCCGGAAATGCACACTCCGTGCATCTGAGTCTTTTTTTAACGGACCAGATTGCAACTTCGGCCAATCTGGGCCCCGATCGCCGTAGATGGCCTTGGGGTGTCCATGCATGGCCTACGCCCACTTTAAGTTACACCGCATCGAGGTAATGTGGGTCAAGTGGCAGTCAGCAGACCGTGCAGAACCAACTTCGCGGCAGACTCTCCCTTAGGCAACCTGCCCCAAACATGGATATCTGCCGGAATTATCATGGGGCCATGGCCATACCTAGCCCGTCGGCGTCCATCAGGTTGGGCACTGCTACAAGCGTCTTGTCGTGGTTGTCGTAGTAGCGGTGCATGGGGGACGGCTTGGGGGGAGGACCCTCAATGGAGAGCCGGGGCGTGTCTGAGGTGCGTGAAAGGCGGAGCGGCTCCTTCTTCACAGCCGCGTGCACGCGCTCAAATGCGTCTTCCTCCTCCTCGTGCCGCACCCCCTCCTCTATCGGATCGCCCTCCACTGGCGGGCTCCCTGAAAGTCCGCCAGCATTCTTGTCAGTCCTGCTAGCCCATAGCCCAATAACATGATCATTCAAGCGAAGCATTCTGCAGACTTGCGCCACAGACCCTGCACGGTTGCTGCCAGAACTTGCCCAACAGCCTGTGCACTCCTCCGGATCCTCCAATAAGCGCGCCCGCCCTTGAAATCTTTGGCAGGGCTACTGATGAGCTAGCTCAACGCCCTAACGACAATTGCTTGTAATTAGCCCGAGGTCTGTTCAAGCCCCGATGCGCCTGAGTTGGCCGCTGCTGGCGCCCCACCTGTCTTCCGCTTGTACTGCTCCTTGCAGCGGGGACACCTGTTGCCCTCATTCTTGCGGATGTACTCGTAGCAGGGCCGGCACACCGGGAATGCACACTCGCACGGAACAAACTCGTTGCCGTCCAGGTCCAGCCCCACCGGCTCATCGCAGATGGCACACGCCAGCTTCAGATCGTCCCGCGTGTACTTGCGTGAGGCGCCCTGCGAACAGAGTGGGCGGAACATGTCTGGACCCCCAGCTTTGGAACACGTAAGTCCAGTTAATAGCCTGCTACCAAATTGACGACGTTCACAATTGGGGCAGTATACGACCTATGCTTGAACATCCTTCTCAATAGTCCCTGACAGAGGGCGCTGCCAAATTAGGTTAGCAACTCTTATCTAGGTGAAGTTCTGAGTCCACCAAAAGCAGAAGCCCGGGCCACGGAACCTGCTTGCCATCTAGGCCACGCTTGCTGAACTTTGGTATCTGCACCTATAGTATGCCGAGAGAATGTTGCCGCTTGCTCCACCGGAGTCGGGACAACCCCTGGTTGAGGCTGAGATTTTGCACGCAAAAGTGTCTCCTAGCGGGGCGCCCGCTCTAGCAGATACCTATGCTCTTGCTGCAACCGCAGGGACCACATGCAATACTGTATCGGCGGGGCCAACGACCACCAGTGGCGGCAGCCACCCGTGTCTAACGGGAGCTTTGTCACTAGGGTTTGCTTTGGCTCACCTCGGGCCGCTTGCTGGAGGAGTCTCCGAGCCCCAGCTGGCGCTTGGAGTGGCTGCCTGTGACCATAACATTCTCCATGCTGGAGACGCTTGTCTCCGAGAACAGCGACTGGCTGCGCTCGCTGCGGAAGCTCTCTGTGCGCTGGTGCAGGCTGCGCGCGTTCTCGCTCAGGGGCAAGTCTGCCCCCGTGTACTCTGTTCCCCCCCAGTGCGAGCTGGTCGGTGTCTCGGAGCCGGTGTGACCCGATGGAACTGTGCTACCCAAGACCTGGTCCAGCGGGGGGGTGCTGGGCACATAGACGCGGTACATGGCACCATTCTCCTGCCAGTATACCAGCGGCCAATCAGCTTAGGTACAGCAGATCTAGCGCAGCCGAGCCATGTAAGGGCCTTACTGCTCCTTAAATTCAAGGCAAGACCCGACTGTTGCAAAAAGGCGCAGTGACAACCTAAGACCGCCCCAGCAAAGCTGCAAAGTTGCGATACACACTCGTAGGATGTAGATCTGGTGCGACTAAGTCGCACGCATGTCGCTGAACTAGACACAATCGATTACTCTCTGGAAGGTGCAACCAGACAGGTCCAATGACTGATGCTCTTGTTTAGGACTTCCCAAGATCTGGCCAGGAAGCGTTTTCAACCGTCTGAATGCTACGGCAATGCTTGGTTGTCAGCAGCCCAGATGTAGACCAGTGAGACTGCAAAATTCCCAGGCGCTACTTTTGGCCACATTTGCCCCTTGTTGAGAAAGACCATATCTGGCAAAGCCCTGTGACAAGAGTAGGACACTGCACGGCATGCATGGCTGAAGGCGGCAGCAGACTTTGAAGCTGGCAGCATTACCAAACAAGGACACTGTTTGGCCTATTCGCACGCGTGGTGATGCCTGGATCCACTGCTTGGTTGACTAGCAGTTGACTTTCAGAAAGACTGTGGTAGTTACTGGGAAAAAAGCGACAGCCAGAGTCCTTGCGGGCCCAGAGTAAACATGGGCCTGAGCTCACCCCTTGTTCCATGTAGTGCAGCGACCGCGGATGGACTGGCGACTCCAGTCCCGTGGTTGTGCTCCTGTCTGGTGTGCCCGGGGTCAGAGGCACCGCATGGTGGTTTGCTGCCATGTCCGCATAGAGCGCATCATTCTCTGCGGCTGCCCTCCCTGCACTGTCCAAGGTCGCCCCTGTCCCAGCACTATGACTGGGGAGGGCCATGCCGCCCGGGGATGTTTCCAAGGTTCTCACTATTCGAGGCAACACATGAAAGGGCAGCCGAAAGGAACGAAAGCTACCAACCGAGGCCCGAAGAAAAGCAGGGTTGCTAACTTCCAATCTGCAAAAGCAGTTACCTTAACTACAGCTGTGGGCATACCATACACCTAAGGCCTAGGGACAAACATCCTTTGTACGTTCCACTGGCCGCCTCCTAGGTGCCTGCGCTGTCACGTGTTGCCAGAAGACTGTTCAGGATAAGCTGTAACCACCTTCTTGTTGGCAACGTCCTCCTGAGCTCCTGACTCTGAGTTCTCAATACAGAAACCTCATCCGAAGCTGGACTGCGCTTCGAGGCAGCGCCCCAATTTCTTGTCAATGTCTTGAAAGCTCTCGAGTCTCCAGCCTCAGGCTCAGGCGCTCCTTCTTCCAATTTTGGCATGCGCATGAAGTGACTGGGTTTGACGGAATCAGGGGGGTCAATGTGAACTGACATATTTCCCCCTTACTGGGCACAGGGGTCAGGGTCACAACGCATTCCTCGCATAGCCGTCGATTTCGGCTGGGAAGCCAGCTGGCGCAACGGCTACAGAATGCATGCCCGGCAAAATTTTCTTATATACTGGCTTGAGATAGGTCAACTCTAACCAGAAACTCTTCAACCAGTTATCCTATTACTTGCCGCGCTCCGCACGTGAACCCACCCTAACCACCAAGCCAACCGAACCCGCCTCCCGGGCGCCTATCCAACAGGTCCAGCTTGCCAAATGCTGCCACACGTGCGTACGTTGCGAACGTACTTTCAACCGGTTCCGGCCAATACGCCGGTCGCCAAGGCCTGCTGCCGCCCGCAGGGGCCAGCCTCCCGAGTCCCAGGCCGAGCTCAGCTGAAATTTGAACAGCAAAGGCTCGACTTTTAGCCGCCGATGAATGTAATGGACGGCAATTGCAGGAAGGCTTGATCCGAAAATGTGAGCAATCCGCCATGAATCCCTGTATGACGGTGACTAACCAATGACCATTGGTCGTGACCTCTGGCCCTATTACCTATTACCAGTCCACCTGGGTCCTACATATCACCTAGGTACATGTATGCATGAGACGTGAGGCCTGCGGGAGGGCTGGCCTGTATATGAGGGCATGTTGCATCGCCAAAGCCAAAGCTCGTGCAAGAGTGCAAGAGGTACGTCGGTCGTGCTTTGGCCGTGTGCAGTTGCGTCCGGCCCCACACTGACAAGTTTCCACTGAAGCCGTAAGTAAAGCGTATACCGGTATCACGCGTGACGGCCATGGTATGATCATTGGAATGAATTCATCAGTTCTGGATGCCGGAGCAGGCTCGTGTGCTTAGCGTACATGCTGTCAATGCACACACGTTCACATAGGAGTTGCCGTCACGTTCTATCGCAATCTCCCTTATCGTATTCCTTTGACCTTCATTGTTTGATCCTACAAGAGAGACAACCACTCTGACCACTGCCGCTGATTGGCCGTTAAGAGCGTCTATGTTGACTTCTTTCAAACGCGAAGCATTGATCTTGAAATTCCAAATGTTTTGCGAGTTGCAAGGTTTACATTAAAAGCAGGATAAAAAGCTCCAAAAACATGAAAGCGCTCGAAGGGAATCACAACTATCAAGTTGCCAATCACACTTCCCAAGAAGCGAGAGACCCCTAGTCTGTTGCCGGAACGACTGTGTCCTGTACCTTCCACATGTAAAGAGAACCTACGGAACGATATGGCCTCCAAGGCTCTGCCAACTCTTGCATCTTTTGTGGCGTTGGGAGCCCAGACAAGCCAAAAAGCCTTTGAAAGCCCTGCAAAGGCAGGTGCGTAACGACATCAGCTACCTAGAGTGACCATCCCTCCCCGGCACTTCAGAGATCTGCCTCGAGCTGATGATTGTGCCACGCGAACGACTTGACGCTCGAGATCGAATAGGACGCAAGCGCCCGCCCAATGTGCACGGTTCTCTTGTTTCTTGTGTCCAGTCTGAACGCCCCGTATTGCTCTTTGGATGCACAACCCTTCCGACGAGACTGCGGATGCGACTAAATTGACAATCTGGGTGAACGCTTCTTTCGCAACATTGGCCGCGCGCACCCTCGGCAGTCAGGTTTCGCCAATTGACCAAGTGGTATCGGAGCAGGCTTACCTTCTTCACCGCCAGGTCTCCCGTGGGCAGAACGTCCGGCCGGTGCAACGTGAACATCATGAACATGTGCGCCGTCCACTCGCCGATCCCCTGCGCACAACCAAACCCGCAGCCGCAATTATGGCAAATCCTCGACTGAGGCGGCGTACTGCTTATGAACCACGGTACGAAGGGCTGCTACTCGAGGCAGCCGCCGATTGACAAGAGGAGACAAACTTTACGATGCCGCAATGAATGTCGGTGGCCGGGTGGATAGCACACTTGGCCCGCTCGCGCCAGACTACCTCTTGTACGGCAGGCCTTATCTTGTCGCCCTCACCTTAACTGCTGTCAGCTTCTGCATCAGCTGGGCGTCATCGAGGGACAGCAGCGCCGCGTCTGACAAGGCTCCGGACTGGAAGTGGCTCGACAGATCATGCACGTAACTGGCCTGCACACAACGACAGTGCTGCGAATGTCTCACATACCTCGGATGAAGGCCCCGCCTCTCCCTATGTTTATGAGAAGCACTAGAAAAGGAGACAAAAAGATCAAGAAGGAATTTTCTGATGGGTCAAAACGATAGGACACTGTTATGCTCTTACTTGCTTATTACCTTTTGTCGAGAAAGGCCCACTGTGCGAAGCTGCTCTGCATCAATGGCCAAGATGCGGTCAGGGGTTACGCAGTCCGCGCCCTGCAGAGGAAGAAAGACAAAAACGTTTGCCATGGGAACGTGACTGATTCCGGGTCTCCCTGACTCTGACTGCTCGGTTCACGAGTGGCCCTGGCAGCCACTAGCGGCAAACGGCACGCACATCAGTGCAAAGCAGGTCCTACACATTTGAGGGGTTGCAGGAAAGAGGAGGGCGCATCTCACCCCCAGCAGATCAACGAGCCGGCCATGGATGGTGGACGCCGCCTTGCCAGCGAGCTGCTGGTACACTATGCTCTTCACCAAGGCCTGCACAAGCACAACAAACCCATGCGGATGTTTTTGCCGAAAAGGTAGCAGCAACTCTGTGCGCAGGGGCATGATACAGAGAGGGTGCATGAACTGAGCGTACGAAAAGGCCTCCTGTAAAGGGGAATTCTGGCCGAAGACCCTTCCTGAAACTTTCAACCAAGTTGACAATCTAACATTGCGCCACGAAATGGCCTGATCAAGCAGAGTGTGTTTGGACCCCAGCCACTGAGAGTAGTGAATACCTTGAATGGCGAGATTGTGTCACGTGCCGCTGGGTTTGGAGGAGTATGCTGTTCAATGATTGCAGCCAAACCTGTTGGGTTCATCAGAAGTTGTTCAGATCAGGGCAACAGCTCAAAGCTGAACACACGTATGTATCTGAAACTCATCAGAATGTTTTGGCCCAAGCAGTGACTCTGAACCTTCAGACATACAATGAAGGAGCTAGATGCGACCTGCCTGAGCTGCCTGTTTGATAAAACAACCTAAGGAGGTCTTGTCAGACGCTATCATGTGAGACCCAGCAATATATGTACCTGAGCTAGCAGGCGGCTGAGTTGGTACGAAGGCTTTGCCTACGCTTGCTGCCCCATGGCAGCTGTCTCTGCACCCACCTGCGTCTGCTGTTTTCAGGTGGTCGATGGCTGCCTGCATGACCTCCTCCTCCAGCAGGCTGCGCGGAACAGGGAGCGCCGCCAGCGCCCCAATCTCGTCCCTCACAGCTGCAGGATCCAACAGCGGCACCGCCGCATCCTGCAACACCTTGGCCTTCTTCACGGCCTTTACGGCTTCTTCCTTGGGTGATGCAACCTGCTTTGAGCTCTTTCGAGAGCGGGCGCTCGCCCTCCGAATCGGTGTTCCTGGCGCATCAACAGACACTGGCACAACCCTAGATTCATTCAACATGCCCAAGGTGCCATCTTCAGCAGGAGCAGCACTTAGAGGGACTTGAGCTGTGGGGGCATCTGGCGCCCCCACTGAGTGCAACTCCATGTCAGGCTTTGGGGTTGTCAGGAGCGCTCTGCGGCTGGACCGTCTGAGAGCCCCCCGTGTGCTGCCACCGTGTTGGGCAGCTTCAGCGCCAGGACTAGGCGCAAGATGCAGGGCAGGCACTGATCCTTGTGGCTGGGTTATGGCACCCTCCGGACTGGCAAAGCTCGAGCCATTCATGGTGCCACACCCCAGGCTTGCCCCTGCCCCGCTCGCAAGATCCTTTGCAGAACCAAATGAACCTCCTTTTGTTGCCATCATAAATACTGAAAGTCGTGAGGCCTTTTCAAAGCGCACCGACCGCAGAGCACCCAACATCCAGGCGGAGCAGCTCGAGGGCCTTGGCTACATTGGCAAAAAGGCGACGAAAATGACGCCAGATATAGCAGCACCTGGATGGGACTCTGCACAAGCAAGCGCCTTCTCAGGGCCCCCGCTCAGGGCGGAGCTTCTGACTGGAACTTGGAAGGTGCCAGAAGGAGAAGGTGCAGGCAGACGGGAACTCCCTCCCTGCTTCGGCAATATTCCGAGGGGGCACTGGGTAGACCATTTCTGGGCCCCCCCAAGAAGAAGTGCTACTTTGAGCAAAGAGTACGCGCGCGCGCCCGCTTGATGGTGGTGAGCGACAATCTTAGCGCAGGCTGCACAGTGCACCCCATGTTGCTTTCACTGTCAGGTTTTAGATTCAATCTTTCTGTGCTAGCTTTCAGTGTTTCGACGTGTGTGGGCCATTTGATAGCTAAAGACGTACCTTGTACCAGCACAAGAGCACCGTCAAGAAAAGCCTTTAGGGAGGCATGGCAAGCTTTGCATTCAGCTTGCCTGCTGCGGCCCTCCAGTTGAATCCCAGGCATCCCTTGATGACGCCGCTCTGCACATGAAGATGAGTTTGAGAGTTCGCTTGCTGAGGCTCTCATCATAGAGCGTTTTGACCCGGACAAGCTCACACGAAGAAGGGACGCACTGGGCCCAGCACACTGCTAATTACTCTTCAGAATCCAGGCCTACGCAGTAACGTGACACTTTGGCCGGCAGCATTGTACTGCACCCTGCAGAGCCCTATGTTCCCCTAATGCTGAGCCCTGATTACTGATTCTGCGGACTATTCTTGGCTTTGGTACTTTTCTTGACCCCCCTTTGGAGTTGACGGCAGCCCCTGTGCACGCTGATTGGTCGAATACATTCCGCTGTGGCGTCCGCCGGGTTTCTTCGCATGCTGAGCCAGCACGTCGATGCCGCATCGATGGCGCTGCAATTTGAGGTCAGACTACCTTGCCTTTTGCAAGCGACAGCTTTCGTGCTGTGTCTCCAATCGTGTTTGTAATTGATGGTTTTCCGGCAGAGTCCTTGTCATCCGCAGGCCACAGAAATAGCATGTCAATTAATCCTGAAGAGAAGCCCATGAAGATTGGTTGAGGGGCACGTCTCAAGGTGGCTTCTCTTTGCCTGGCCGCACCACCACCCATCGCACTTTGTATGCAGGTGCTGGCTCGCTCCGGGCGGGCGCGCGCATCACAGCTGACTCTCCCACACTATGAGTGTGCCACCCCCATGTTTATGCCCGTTGGCACGCAAGGTACACCGCCAGCTACTTCCCCACCTAATTGAGTCTGGTTGGGTTACTTGCTTCAGCGTCAAGAAGGTGGAGACAGTTGGAATTCCGTTCGCCAACATTGTTTGGCAGCTGTTTCATCATCCTCGTCCTCTCAGCCCTAGCATCTCAAACTTTGGATGTCGCTCATCAGGACTTTTCCGCTGTGACAAAGTCCCGCCCTCTTTGGTGGGGGCCCCTTGTTGAGACCTGACAGATAGAAGGCGATTGCTATGCTTCCACTCCATCATGACCGGTCGGTGTGGCGCACGGTGGTGCAGGCAGTGTGAAGGGTCTGACGAGCGAACAGCTGGCGGAGCTGGACTGCCACGTGATCCTGGGCAACACGTACCACCTGGCCAACCGCCCTGGCTCCGATCTGATTGACCGCATGGGCGGCCTGCACCACTTCATCAACTGGAAGCGCGGCATGCTCACTGACAGTGGGGGCTTCCAAATGGTCAGCCCCCTCCTCTCAGTTGAACGGACTATTGCTAGGTGGCGCTCTGATTCCTCTTGAAATGGATTCTGCGAACTGCTCCAATTGGAAGGCTTTCATCTCTGCTTATCCGGGCGGCCTTGAGCCCCATATGTGAGCATGTCAGAGACTCTTCAAAAGCAGGTAATGCGCTAATAGTACAGATCACCAGATTATCACTCACTGTGCCCGCAGTTCAAAACCTGGGCAATTGCCTGCCGTTTCTCAACAAAAGGTGATGCGAGGGTGGTGCAGTGATGCCACTCTTGTCAGCAGGCTAGCTTCACAGACCGTCACATACGCTTTTGACCACTGGCTGGTAGCGCTTACGGTTCCAGGCGTCCAGCCTGCCTATTTGGCCGTTGGCATCATTTTGGAGTTCTGTGTCCAGGTGTCGCTGCTGCACCTGGCGGACATCACTGAGGAAGGCGTCACGTTCCAGTCCCCTGTGGACGGACGGCCCATGCTGCTCACGCCAGAGCAGTCCATCCGCATCCAGGTCAGCACGTTTTGGCAGCCAACCTCAGCTGAGCTCAAATACCTGATGCTTGTTGGTCGAAAGTGAACGCCCTTAAAATTTTGCGCGTGCATGCTCAAGACGGAAACTGCAAGCCAATTGCCCTTTGAGTCGTTGAGTAGAGGTGCAGCGCTGACGTGCTTCTTTTTGTGATGCAGAACGAGATTGGCGCTGACATCATTATGGCACTCGATGACGTGGTGAGTATGCTTCTTCACGACTGCTGTTGGTCAGCAGCCTGAGAACCTAAAGTGCTGTTTGCTTTTAGTGCTATGTGATTGCTGTGCTGACGAAGGAAGCTCTGGTTTAACTCTGCTCTACATTCCTTAGTTGTGAGCCGGGCTGATCGATCGAAGACTTGCTCCTTTTGTTTCCTCAGGTCAGCAGCTTAGTGACAGGCCCTCGCATCGAGGAAGCAATGCACCGGACCCTGCGCTGGATTGATCGATGCATTGAAGGTAAGGGAACGAGACACGCTCGCTCTCGCACTCCACGAAATGAGTCTCATCCACACCCCCGTGGCTGATACTCAGTCGAGTAACTAAATAGGTGTAAAGTGGTCTGGGGTTGATGGAGAACATGTATCAGCGGGGTTGTTGCCCATCCTGGATAGGGGCTCACCCGATTCCTTCCTCACGTGCAGCTCATTCTCGATCAAACGAGCAGAACCTGTTTGGCATCATTCAGGGGGGTTTGGACCCCCGTCTCAGGTGAGACTCTATGTCGTTTGCTCTCAATCTTGCTTGTTGTTGTCCTCCGAGGACCTAGTGAGCACGGTTCCAACGGTACTATTTCTGGAGGTCGGGGTCGTGTACGTTGCACTTTTAGGCCTTCCAGTTTGAGGTTGCAGTTTCAGGCCTTCCAAACCCTCAACACAATGCTTGGCCATATGCAGGGACCTTTGCTTAAAAGGGATGATGGAACGAGACAAGGATCTGCCCGGGTGAGCGTGCATTCGTCCGAGGCTTTCCAAGAGATGAGTGAAAGAAGCGTGCTCTGCTGCCTTTGGTCTTGGATGTCTGGACTTGGCTGCGCAGATATTCGGATTGGCGAAAACCCCATATTACTGGACGGCCCAACATGTATCTACTTGCACATGTCGAGAAAAGTCACACCAGAGCAAAGAGAGGGGCACTTTCGCGACGAGCGCATGCCCAGTTTATCGATGCGAATTGCTCACGAGTCTGCTCTTTCCTGGCCTGCAGGTATGCCATTGGCGGCCTGGCCGGCGGCGAGGACAAGGCGTCCTTCTGGCGGGTCGTAGCTCAGTGCACCGCGGCCCTGCCCGACAACAAGCCGCGCTACGTCATGGTGAGCAGACTATGCATCGACATGTTTGCCGCCTTGTCCATTGTCGAGAAGACGGCTACCTTTTCCGTGTCAAAGATTGTTGTCTCCCTTCGAGGAATGAATCCGTGTATCATCTCGTGCCGCTAGCTGCATTGTGGATGTTCCGGGAAGCTGGCAGATCCTCCAGCCTGAGCTGAAAGAGGTTCTCTGTTTTGACACGTCTTCGTGTTCTTTGTGCAGGGGGTCGGGTGAGTTGCTCCTCCTCCTCCATTGTCGCTGATGACCTCTCGTTCGTTCCTGCACTGGAGGATCCGATCCGAGCGGATCTGCAATTCCTGCCGTATCTTGTGGAGAATCCAACATCGAGCATCAGATGTTCTTCAATCCAAGGATTTCTGACGACCGATCTCTGATGTCTAGTCGCAAGCTGAACGTACCTCCTCCCGCATTTCTGTACCTTATATGTAGCCTCGTTTTGAAAGTAAGGTGTGCTTCGCCTGTGAACTCTCGCCTCTCTCTGCGTTGAAGACAGTCGAAACTGGGCTGGATGGGAAGTTAGCGGAGGATTTCTCCCTTTCCCCCCCCTCCCTTGGATCCGCCCCCATGTGCGCGCGCAGGTACCCGCTGGACATCGTGGTGTGCAGCGCGCTGGGCGCGGACATGTACGACTGCGTGTACCCGACGCGCACCGCCCGCTTCGGCACCGCGCTGGTGCCGGAGGGCACGCTGCGCCTCAAGCTCGCGGACATGAAGCACGACATGCGGCCCATCGACCCCACCTGCGCCTGCATGGTACGCGTCTACTCTTGGAAGTTTGTTTCTAGAACATAACGGTCCATCACTCTGCGTTGAAGGTGCCAGAACGAGACTTTGTAGGCCCAGACTGGCCAGGCCTCGGTAGCTTTAGACTGGTAAAAGTGCGGCTGGTCTCAAGTTCGTCGGAAGATCTTGACGTGGTGAATAGTGCCCGGGACGATCACTGTTTATAATTGAGAGATGTACCATGTCGAAAGTCGGACCTTTCCTTATCGTCTCAATGCGACTGACGAAGTATGCAGGGTCTCTCCAAGGTCGGGGCGTACCGCGATGCGTGGCCCGAGTTTTTTGTACTCGACCTGGCGGTCGGCCACCCTGAGAGTGTCGCGCATATACTCAGATCGTTGGCAAAGCGGTCCTGACCTGTGTTTTGCCGGAGCGCAGGTGTGCCAGAAGTACACGCGCGCGTACCTGCACGCGGTGGTGACCAAGGAGCCCATCGGTGCGTACCTGGTGAGCTACCACAACGTGGCCTACATGATGCGCCTCACCCGCGACATCCGCACCGCCATCACCCAACAGCGCTTCCCACAGTAAGGCCTCACGTCCGCAAAACCCCCTCCGGAATGAATGAGAAACCCTCTGCCTGCGCTGCTCACCCACGGGTCAAGGCGGGAATGCAGTCTTGGGATCCGTTGTGCATCGGAGAAAGCTGTGATCTGGTGCGGCGTGCTCGTATTTGATGCCCTGCGCATTCTTCGATTTCAACCCCACATGCGCCCCGGAAATCCCGAACTAGACTGGGTTACAGTTGCAGGAGGAAGTGAGCAGAACCGTGAAGTACAGTTTGCTTCGGATCCTTGGAGGCTCCCGTCTATTGCACAGTGCTTCACTGTCACACTCCCCCGCAGCTGACCGAGTCGCTCCTCCGCAGGTATGTGCGCGATTTCCTGCAGTGTCAGGTAGCGAGCCCTCTCGTTGCGCATCCTCCAGAGTGCATGAGGCGGCCACTGTGTCACACGCTCGTCTGACATGCGGCCGTTCGACCCCCGTTCTGAGCACGCTTGCTCGCACCAGAAGTTTCCGCGTAGACTGGAAAATGGATCAAAGGCTAGGGCTCACCACTGATTCACCCGCTAGGACCCTGTCTGTCCTAGAAAGGCCATCAATATCCTTATGGCAATCCGCCACGTTTGCGTATACTTGACTACCGAGCCTATCCGGTCGACGCGGACCCCAAAGCTGAGCGTTAAAGCATGCAAGGAGGGCCTCCATCTTATTGAAGTATTTCGTGTTCGCTCCCTGCCCGTCGCTTTTGCTCCCTGCTGCTTGAGTCGGACGACTGATCAGACGCACTGAAATGAGGTGCTGACGCGTCATAACATCACCTTGTTTCTGCAGTTCCCTAAAGGCGACATCCCAGATTGGGTGCGCGACGCTTTGAAGGTGGCCGGCATTGATGTGTGACACGTTTTGGAATAGTCGGCACTCAAAGCTGAACATTGAAGTGTAGGCCGACCAAGAGCTCCCCTCCATTACGCCTTGACCAAGAGCCGTAGTGCCCGGTCATCCCGATCTTGTCAGACGTACTATCAACGTCATGCACTGTGCGAATTTTTATTGAAACGGATCCGATTCGCAGAATCCTAATGACAAAACTAGTAGTACAGGTAGTCGGAAGAGATATCATCGGAAACACGCTGAGCCGGCCCATCGACTGCCCAGCTCATGCGCGTTGTTTGTCAATGCGTGGCGTCTGACGTACATTTGTGTGGGCCTGCTTCAAGCTACTGGCTGCAATGTGCTCATGCAAGATATTAGCTGGGGTACCTTCTCGGTTGAACAGGCATGTGCAAAGCCTGCACTCGCTTTCATAACACCAGAGAGGTGGCAACAAATTCCTCGTGGGTGTTGCACTCGAGTAGCCGTCCACAATTCAATCATGTGTGCAGCATGGCCATGGCCCGAGTGCATGATTATACGTACTTTTTAACGTGGTCGATCACTTAACTTAAAATCTACATATAAGCTCACGGACGCGCTCATAATCGCTAGTTCTGTTGACTGACATCACTTATTAGGAATTGTCGGCCTCCGGTCTGATATCGAGCAGATATCAATCAACAAACTGTAAGTACAGGTACATGATCATTTCAGTCCGAAGGTGGCAGCGGCCCACACATGGTATGGGCGCGCCGCGCCCATTTGCATACTAGCTATAACTTAGCGAGCATTAATTTTCAGCCAGCACGTGCGCACAGGTATATTTTGGGAAGTTGAAAGTCACGCAGCTTGGATCCTAATGTAGATGAGCCTGCATGGCACGGTGCGATTCAATTGCCCTGAGCCTTCTTGGAAACGACCAGCGGGCCCAGTACAAAGAAGTCGAACCCACTGATTTTGGACCGTGTACGGTAAGGGCTTTTTATGGTTCCGTTTGCGCAAATTTGGAGAGTCAAAGGCGGATGCAGCGCGCCGGCCACACGAGCGCGCCATCTGCTGGACTCGTATGTAATCGTTCACAAAAATACATCGTTGCCAAATTGTTCTCAAAATCTCGATGGTCGCTTGGAAACCGATCAGCTCACAGTGGACTACTCATTAGCTACTTCTTTCAAGCCAATTTTACATGATCGGCCGGGTACCACACAGCGATCGAGTCTCGTGTTATCATGCTGGACGTCTTCTTCGCTATTGACAACGTGACGTCCCCTCTCAGCTGGGCAGACCGGTCGAAGCGCTGCGGCATGAAGTTCATATTCGCCAAACACCAGAAACAAGTTGCCGCGGGATCTGCCTGAGGTCTACAATAGGGTCGCCGCTGCTGACTCTCAAAGCCAACAGTCCCTCATCTCGCTTCAAGCACGCACTGTTCTTCATTTTATCTACATGTGCATATGCTGACAGGCGACGCTTCTCGTTGCTCGTCGATCTAGTAGTCGCGGCTCGTTTGCGTGCCTATGTATTTACAATGCCGGCGAGACTTGTAAAAACTGTCCCACGGGCTCGCTCTCGCGTGGGTGGGTCACCATGGGAGGTAGTCGTTCTTAATGAGCCGGAGCCGCTTGGCCGCCCCGTTGACGTAGGAGCAGTACCAGAAGTACTCGAGGCGGAAGCGGGTGGTGCGGGGCAGAGACGCTCGGAAGGCGGCCACCCGGTCGGGGGACGCCCACACGCGCAGCGCCGCCAGCATCCACGGCAGCTGCTTCGACCGGAGCCGCTTCCCCGGGGGGCCCAACAACACCTTGAGCGCCAGCTGGAGGATGGAGAATCCGAGCGTGAGACAATGTCGGGATCAGAAGAACGCGAAGCAGCAGTCAAGTGCTTGCTCAAAACCGATGAACCAGATCGGAAGAGGTAGCCTCACGACGAGAACGTTGGCCTAGCTCACTGTTAATTGAATATTTTTCTTGTTGAATATTTCCCAGAAGGAACAAAAGCGCAAAGGGGCGGGGCCAGGAAAAGGAGTGAGGGACAACAAAAAGCTACAGCAGCTGGTCGGATCGAGATCTCCGTTGCTCCGCCTTATGGCGGGATGATTTGTGGATGGACTGAACGTATGACCCTTGACGTATTCAATCTTCGACAGACAGGGAAACGAGCATAGGAAACATAGTCGAGAAGCTGAGCGCAGAACCAGAAGGATTTGAATTGAAAACTTGAACCGGGCAACACGAGACGACCGTATTCGAGACCTTGCAACATGTCAGGTAACGTCGCAACAAGCCTCCTGGTGAATGAAAGATCTTCCGGATAGAGTTGCAGGTAAAAACATTCCGTCAGCTGAGTTTCAATATCAATGCTCAAATATAGCAGACCGGAAACAACAGCCACAACAACCGCAGCCCAGACAGCCAAACCGTCTTTCTTGACATCGTGATTGACTGCATCCTCCATGCTTACAGCTAGAGATCTAAGCAACACAACTGCAGCCGCTGGTCTCACCTGTTGCCACTCCTCCTCTGAGAAGTACTCTCGGATCACAGGCAGCAGCGCCATCTCGACCCGCGCCAGGTGCTCCGTGATGCACGTCAGAAGCTCCTTGATATACGCGCGCAGGTCGCTCGCCGCCTGCCGCTGCTCTTGCAAGGACTGTGCCAGGATGACGTGGTTGGCAGCAACTTTGAACCGCTTCTGCAGGCGGCGAACCTGCTCCAGCTTGTTGGAAATCCAGGGGTGCATGGAAAGAAGATCCTCTTGGTTTATCCTGGCAGCGGGGGCCTTGCCCACGATAGCGGGCGATAGCGGGCAGAAGAACAGTCGCAAAGATCTGAAGTTGGTGGGACACCTGCAAGGGGAGGGACAGCGCATTGGTTGGAGGACGAGAAGTGAGAACTCTGTTGCCCCAGATGCGTATAGCTTAACATGGGGGTCACCATGCACCAACGTCACAAGAGGCTCCTTCAACCTTGCGGCAAAGTAAGATTGTTGAACATCACCGAGCTGGGCCCAGATGCTCTGGCTCAAGGAAGGGCCCATTAGGGAGCTGCCTTGCTGTTTGGCAGGAAGGCTGGCCATTTCAGCCAGGCGGGACTTCAGGTAGGTGTGAAGGAACACCGCATCCATGACCTTCAACTTCGACTTCAACGCACCTATCCGAAGCTTTTGAAAAGTGTAAGCTGCGTTCTCATCAAAATGCACGATGGCCCAAGTTCCCAGCTGTGCATGAGCGGCAAGAGACTAACCAGGGGGTGGAAGTAGGCCTTGAACCACTTGTAGAAGAGGCCCGTCTTCCAGCCAGAGAGGCCATCATAGAAGGCGGGGGACATGACGTGGTCCAGCTCCAGAAGGTCCAATCGGATGGGCTCGTGGAAGAGCAGCAAGCTGGCATCAGCCCAGTCATTCACCTGAGAGTTGAACAAGGTCTAGCTGAACTGGAAGGTTGCCAATCAAACAACAGGAAAGATTCTTTAAGGTATCAGCCATTGGAATGCCGCAAAGGGGGACAAATGACAGAGTTTGGCTTTGCGTTAGAAGAATGGACGACAGGGGAGAAGACGCGCACAAGGACGTCCATGCCAGCAATCTCCTAATCCAACGCATATGAAAAGGACTTCGGCAAGCAGGACCAAATTGAAAGTGTTGCGGCTCAAGGTTAGGAGCTGGAAATGGAAGCCCAAGACAATGGCACTACTGTCAGTGGGTATATCTGTAATGAGCTTGTACTTGATTTGATCACCGCTGGAGGCCTCAACAACCCACAATCTCCAGTGACCTTCCAGCAATGCCTAGACTTTGATTTCAACCATCATCTCAACCAGACTTCAGCCGGTGACAGACCAGCAGTCCGAATCAAGTTGTCCAATGTTGGTCTCCCCACGACGGTCACAACCCAGCAATGCAAGCTGCCCAGAAGAAGGAACTGCGGTGAGCTGGGAGTTTTCACCTCGGTGACCACTGCCGAGGTTGGCCCCACTATCAATCGAGCTGGGACTCGGCTCCGCCGCCCAGCTGCTGCAGCAGGAGCTGGCCCGCCAGCCGGGTAGCCCTCTGCTGGCTGAGCCATGCTGGTGCACTCTGACGCGGCAATGCAAGGACGCCTCAAGGACGTCGCAAGGTGGTTGCAAACCGACAGGAGCTCACACTTTGCTGCACCACTGAAAGACGCCCCCAATGGGCTTTCGGCTGAGTGCTGCAGGCACAAGCTACTTGCTTGCTTTGATTCAACCAGAATGCGCCTGGAAGCCCTAATCAAGCCGGTCCAAACGGCTAATCAGTTTAGATAATGAAGCCCCAGCACCTTTTGGAGCCACATTCAGGGGCCAAGGAAAGTCAAAGGGCCGCTGCCTACGGAAGAGGTGGCTTCCATTCTCCTAGGTAGCTGTACTTCAGCCGCAATGCGCCATGATAGGCCCTGGGCCCAAGGGCAGCAAAGCCGCAGCTGAGCTGGAGAGGGCTGGTTTACGTAAGTTGGGTTACGTCATCGCACCCTACAAAGCGTGGGCGGCCGGGAAGCTTTTCGTGCAAAAAGCGCAGAAATGCTGACGCAACAGTCCAGAACCGTCGGTTTCGTCACCAAGATTGGCGGGTACGTGCCGGAACGTCCCCTCCCGTACGGCTTTATGTCGGGACTTGGCCCGTCGTGTGAGAGGGCTGGGGTACGTCACCTTGTGGCAGGCACGACACCCGTCAACGGAGCAGAACCCTGCGATTGAAACCTGAGCGCCAGATCGACGGCAGTCGCTACATTGCTACATTCCGACTTCCGACTCCTGTACACAATTGCAAGGACAATCATTGGGACCTGTGTTTTCCCCGATCGGGCCACTAAGGCTTTCGGGAGTCTAAATTCCTACCGGCCGCCGGCCGGGCTGGCCTACTGAGCTGCGCAGTTCGTCAGTGCTCAGTACTAGCTGCAGCGCCACAGCGCCATTGCCATAATGACGACTCTGGTGTTCTCAGTCTTGACATTGATGTGACGCGTGTATGCTCTACAGCAAGCCTTGAGTCATTTTGCTGCTTTGCTACAAGCTTTGCTAGTGGTTGAGTCACGAATCAGTCTTTTTAGGTTGGAAAAAACATGAAGGCTAGTCATTAAAGATTTCGTGATGACGTTGTCATCGTCGCAGAATGTTCACCTGTAATGTTGGCCATAACTCATTACAGCCGTAGGCATTGTATACCACTGTAGATATGCACAACACCCAAGATAGCTGCTTTTATATACTCCTGATCCACCATGCACCCAATGGGTCGAACGGAACGACATATCATTCCGTTGATTGCATGGCGGTTTGTTCGTCAAGCTTTATCGTTCAAGTGCATGTACGCATGGATGTGAACCAGTGTACGCAGATTACAGGGAACGCTTGCTCCGTCAGCTCCAGTCGTTCAACCGATGCAGCACTGCGTGACATCAATCCACCACATCCGAGAAGAGGCTGATCCGTTTGGCCAAGTGTTCATTCCACCTTTCGTGGGCCGAATGCTCTGCTTGTTTTCGTCGGCTTGCGCAATATGCACACCATGTTCTGCAGTTGCCAGTAACGCCAGAATAGACGGTGTATGATCCCCGTGAACTCCAGCGAAGCGTTGAAAGCGTTTGCACAACTGCTACAATGTGAACGGGTTTCATGATCATAGACCAAAAGCTGCAAATCCTGCCACCTGATTCTAAATCGTCTGCATTTGAATCCGCCTCGACCGCAATTTATGAATCCATCCTCTGCAACGAACGAACTTCGCAAGCGCTCCGCGATCCGATGTCCTTGTCTTTACCACTCAAGTAGCTTGTAAAGCGGGCCGCCGTTCTGTGACTTCTTAGCTCATCATCCGAATTTGCGGCTCCGCTACTTTTAACTCTTTTACTAGACCCCATCAGCTTCGCAATTGACATACTTGACATCCCTTCTTATTCGCAACGCTATCCTGTCCAGCGAGCACAGTGTGTCGTGAATTTCGGATGGTCCTCGATCGAACGCATTGTATTTTGATCATTTAAGAACGATTCAAGATCACAGCATGTTATGAGGAAGTCGGTCCTGATGTTATACCTAAAATTCTTGGCTTGCATGCTTACTGTGAATGCTACAAACCGGCCACTTGGCGTGACGAACCATGAGGTTCAGAAAATGTTCTTGGCGACCAGCAGCAGATAATTGCCCAGAATCTCAAACTTGTTTCGTAAAGCACGCATGGAGCGCAGCATTGGCTGGCGTTCCATTGCTTTCAGAGCTTCAAGAAAGCGACGAATTAGTCGGGTTTGTTAGTCAGAATCGTCAGAACGCCACATTTTTTGTCATTCGAGGATACTTCGTCTTTCTCAGTGAATACGTGGAGAAGCAACGTCCCCATTGATCGAGGCCAAATCAATTACGGGTAAGCCTTGCTCAAGTAGCGCCTGCATGCCCCATCCGACGTAACGATTGAGAGCTATATACGGTGTAGGCCGGCCTTTGTCCCCGCCCCGGCGAATCGGGTGCTGATACAAGAAATTCCCCGGATTATAATCAAATGATTGATGTTGGTCGGCTGGCCCATATCATTGGGAGAACCTCAACAATGAAACATATACCATGCAAGTTCGGCGAAGCCTGGTAGTAATCATGGGACATAGTGCATCCTGAGTGCATGCATGCGCGCCCCGCACGCAAATTGGAATCAACTGAGGGGTATGAAGCACTTACCTTTTCAGCTTTCAATCGATCAAACATGATTGGATCACACCGGTAAACAGCCGTGTGTTCACACAATCCGCGGCCTGTCACAGCGCGTCGAATCAGCGTACATGCGCTGCTTGCTAACGACAACTTTGTAACTCATACATGCGCATGGTCCGACTTCGCGATAAAGAGATGGATCTATTATTCCGCATGCTTGCCGGGTCCGCTTGCATGATTTTTTACTGACGTGGGAAAACTACCCTGGCAGTAGGAATTCATTCGAAGCCTTTCGCCTTCTTGGCCCTGGCCCCTCTCCATTCTCTCTCCCAACTCGTGCACGAGCATAATGTTGTCTACTTGTCAGTGCATATATGTCTATGGGTGGCCCGTCAGCGATCGTTCTCAACCGTCTCATTTCAAAGAAATGTCGACTGCTGCACACCCCGGAGCCTCAAGCAACTTCGCAACAGTTTATACATCATGTTCTTCAATCACCTGTGCCAGCGTCCCAACTCGAAACCAAGTTCCCTGCTTCGATACCCCTAGTGAGACGTTATTTCTCGTGCCTTGCCATCCTCCTAATCTTGAGATTCTGGAAACGTTGAATGTAAATGCTTCCACTGGCCGCTCGGCAGGAGGGAAATTTAGAATCGTCGGAAGAATGTGTGGCCCACGTAGATGGACAAGAAGGTGGCGGTCGCGTATCCGAAGATGCCCACCAGGATGGCCGGCACCAGCGACGCGCGCCAGCCCTTGGCGGTGGCCATGCCCGCGGCAGTGGACGGACCGCCCACGTTCGCATTGGACGCCAGCAGCAGGTCGCGCCGGCTGAACCCGAGGAGCTTGCCGAAGCCCTGGACCAAATACGAGAATAGCAGGGCAAATTACTCAGGGGCTCGTCAAATCAAACGGCCCTTGGCTGCAAAGAGTTGGAGGATAGCATGGGACTCCACCATTCGACCCGGCGGACTCCTCTAATTGCCAGTGGCCCGGTCGACCTTAGCCGTTGACATCAAGCGAAAGCGTCAATGAAACTGAGCCTCAAGCCGCAGTATAAGGGCGCGTGAGCAGCGTCAAAAGGGGCGCCCGCTTACGAGGGTCAGTGCCAGGTGGACCGTGATTTGCAGCGCGGAGAAGGCGAACAGCGAGGGGGCGGTGGTCACGACGTACGCCACGCTGCCGCTGGCGCCCACCGTGGCAAAGAACACCTGGAGGAGCACCAAGAAAAGGGGCGTGAAACAGAGTTTGCCTGTTTGAAAGACACGTAGGGATACGTCATGGGGGATCACGCGCAACGACAAGTGTCCCTTGGCGGCTTTTGTTCGGTACATGCAAGAGCACGCAACACACGGAACTTCGAAGAAACGGGTGGTCCGACTTCGTAGCTTTTTCGTCTAGTAATCGGACTTCCTTCCTTGTCCGTAATGATTGATCGACTTCCATGCTCGTCTCAATTTGAAACGAGAGGCCGGAAGGCGACTCCAGTGCACAGTGGGTCCCAAGGGTGCAATGCTTTTCTGAAGTAGAAGCTCGAGGTCGGCTCCGGGTCAAGGGTTCAGAGCTGGGAACAGAGGGCGGTCATCAGCAGCTCAGTCCCGTTCATATTCATGATCGAGAGCCTGCCACGGCAGGCAGTGCCTCACCTGCATAAGAATCACGGCAAGGGCTTCTCCCGCCGGCGCCAGCGCCCCGACTTGCTTTGGCAGCAGCGTGGCCAGCGCAACCACCACTGCCGTCATGCAGGGGATCCCCCCGCCCAATACGCGCAACGCAGGCAACTTGGACAGCCGGCTCCCAACGGCGCAGATTGCAGCCGATAGTGCTAGAGCGGTTGAGCCCTCCAGAACTGTAAATGTGCTCTTTCCTTCTTCTGGAGGGAGAGCGGCAGATGTGATAGGTGATGACGTGGCGGCGCTTGGTTGGTCGGGGGGAATGCCGGCGGCCAGGGCGAATACGAGGGTGAAGTAGAGGGCGCAGATGAGGTTGTCGGCTGCCAGCCCAGCGGCGACCATGGAGGAGGACGTCTGGAGGGCCTCTGACACAGCCACGTAGTTCACCGCTGCGAGATGGATACATGGGGCTTAAGGGAGGCGGAATGACGACAACCAGGAGGGTTTCAAGAGACGCAGCAATGTAGTCTCTATTGTCGGTGTTCGATCGTTCAGATTATCAGAATGTACATCTCGCTGGTACTCCGGGTGGTTTGGAAGTTGAGGAGTCTCTATTGCCGCACCTTTGCCAAGATCTGACATCAATACCTGGCCCAATTTTCACTTGATGAAGCTGCTGTTTTTTCAATGTGTTTTATGCGTCCAGTTTCAAAATGTAGTGGTAGATCTGTCATCATGAGATGCAAATACTGTCCCATCCGTTTGTTTCCCAACGTTCTGCCCAACCAAACTTGGAGGACTCACCCCCTCCGATGTGCCTGCTCATCAGCGCAGCTGCCATCTTCCAGCCATCCTCCCCCAGGGAACGAAGAGGAAACAGGGAAAGCGCGGCGAACGACCCCGCCACAGTCGCCGCTAACCTTGCAAAGCATGCGGACAGGTAGACTCAGTATGAATCGAGGGGACCGTTTGGGCCTCCAGCATCTATGCCAATCGATAACCTGAAGACTTGGTAAAAGCGAGCCAAAATTGGTACTGCAGCAGAGTAAACTTGACGTTGATCCACATTTTGGGATCGATTGGACCTTGAGCTTGTGTAGCACCGATCCTTGCTGCTATCGGCATGCGCGCTGGTATGCGGATGGCCTGCAAACTTCTTCCTGAACAATTTACCACAATTGCCATTGATATGCAAGACTCGCTTCATCAAAGTTGGTTCTGCTATGCGAGCGTGTCAGGCAGAGGGAGGGGCTGTCCCCATGGTTGGCGGCTCTCACCGGCTCCCAGGAGGAAGGCCAGCCAGAGGCGCCCTGTCTCGCTAAACACCCGCTTGATGTCAGCACTGAACAGGAGGAGGGGCACAGCGAGGGGCAGCAGGAACTTGTTGACCACAGCGTAGGCGGGGGCGGCCGCGGGGAGGACGCCCAGGTTGCTGAGGGCCAGGCCAATCAGCGTGCTCACCAGCGGACCGCTCAGAGCCTGGCCCAAAGTCGTCTTCTCAGACCTACGCAATTTTTCGGGGCAGACATGTGATCAACAAGATGAAATCAAGGGATATATTGGGACAGTGGTCCACGACTCAAACCGCCGCTGTACAGGGGGCTTTTGTTGACAAGCAGATCAACTTGTCTCTGAACTTGGCGAAGGTGTTTACTTTGAGCAAGTCATGAAACTTTGCAGGTTGGCAAGGGCATCGGTGGGACAACTTGCGAGGTGGTGCGCGGGGAGCTTGTGTCCTTGGCATGAAGTTCCAGGAAGAAAAGAAAGCTCACCAGAGTCCTGCTGCCCCTGCCGCCAACAAGAAGGCCCAGACGGCCCATTCTGAGTTTCCCACCAAGGGGCTCGCCTGCCACTGCTGTAGCTGCGTTCTCAACGAGACAGCGACACTGGCCAGAGGGGCAGCCGCGGTAGCGGGGCTGGACACCGCGGCAACACAGGGGGGCGCTGTATGCGAGCGTGTTCGATGCTGAGGCCTCAGAGGCAGGAAGGAGGGTCTGATGCTCCTTACATACAAGTTGTGATTGCCATACTTTGAGAGTATCTGGTTCCCCACTGCTTGCCCCTGCAATGCTGCGACGCTCAGTTTCCTCCTCTTCTGAGTGGCAGCATCCTGAGTCTGCGGGAAAGTGATGCATGCAGTTTTGTGGTGCACTCCAACAAGCCTTGACGTGCTCATGATTTCAATCAACAAGTTTAACGACGCCTCAATCAATTGCGCTTGCAACTCATTGATGTGATGGGCAATTGCGGTGAGGGCCCTTCAAGAAGCAGAACAGTTCTGCAGTGAGTGTGCTGGCTTGCGCACTGCCGGTGCACGAGCTGACGTCTAGCTCTTTCACCCTCCTTTCACCTGCAGCTCATCGTTTGCCTAGATCCCAAACGCCCTTCACATTCGTCAGGCTGGGCACATTTAGACGCAAATACATGCTCAATGGGTGACGCCAGAAGGAGAATCTGCAACCAAAGACCCTGCAGACCCCCTTCACTTCCGGATTTGTGCGTCCTTGGCAGTGGGAATGTGCGGTTTATGGTTTTCTTTCGTAGAGATTTTTAGGGGCTCCCTCAACATTGTCGTCTTCCACATGATAGCCGGGTTAACGTGGCCGAGGTTTGCTTGACCAGCGGGCGCGGCCGGAGCTCGGAGTGACGGAGTCATACAGTATACTAAGTAGAGAACATACCTACTCGGGCGGCCTGAGTGCTGACGAGTGTGGCCTGTGCTAGATTAACCGCCGGGATAACCGGACCAGCCCAGATTTCAACGTATGTTCTGGACAGTCGATCGATCGATCAGCACATTGAGCTGGCGTCCAAAGCACGATGGCGTGCTCATTCGCTCCCGTGACGAGCACTCCCTCCCTCTTGCGCCATCCTTTGTGCCCTCAGAATCAGCTTGTTGACTCTCTGTCCTCGACTCACGCTTCATTAAGCGGTGCCCCAATTCACAGCCTGAAGACAGCGCACCACCGCTCATCAATTCAGTATGGGCAGCATTTAAGAGTCCAATGTAAAGCGGCACCGGAAAAGACTGCGCCAACAGCAGAGTCGTCTCTTCCTGTGAAGGCTGCGTGGTATGCCTCAGAGGCGTTTGGGCAGGCCGTGGCGGCATTTCGTCCCAAGAAGGACAAGGAGGAGGAAGATGAGATCGATGAGGCGGTGCTGCCCTTGTCCCATGAGGAGGTTGTGGCCCTGCTGCGGGCTGATTATGACAAATCGTACTTTGTCACAGGTCAGCGGGGCAAAGTCAATTGGGTCAGCTGTGTCAGCTTTGCTTGTCTGGTGACCATGTGAACTTTGCATCACAGGTGCCCTTTGCAGCTTGCCCTGACATTCACATGATGCTTGTGAAGTGCACAAAAGAGTAATGAAGTGTTCAATGAGATGTGCGTCGTCGTCAATTATAAGTTCTTAACATAGTCTTGCCAGATGTCTGACGGATCAACCGCTGATCGCCATTGTCACAGGCGACATGACAACCCGGATCTACGACAAGGACTGCGAGTTTGCGGACCCGTTTGCCAGCTTTAGAGGGCTCTATCGCTTCAAGCGAAATGTCAGCAACCTTGGCAGCTTCATGGAGGTACGGCCTCTCCCCTTCATGTGATCGCTTGACAATACCGGACATCCGCAATCATGCATTGTACTGCTTTATCGTGCTTCCCAGCTGCCACTCTGACATGTCCCTCTTCCTTGCAGGAGGTCAACCTGACCATCACTGATTGGCAGGAGTCTGAGGTGAGAGCTCGATTGCGTGAAAAGGTCTGTTGCGTATTGCCTCCACCAACGTTAACGTCCGAGGTCTAACCCCATCCGCAAAGATATTTCGAATTGGGACACATCTATCAGGAAAACATGGTTTAGGCAAGCCCGCCGACATCAATATCAAGAAAAAGTTTATTGGGCTCCAGCATATGACAGCATCCGAAAGCATCTGCCCCCCACAAAATCTGGAGTCCTGCAGTGATTCGCCCGCTAGCCTTCTCTACAGGGGTCCTCTTTACTTTCAAAACTCCATCGAAGCTATGCTGACGCCCTACCTGCTGTTCTTTGCAGAATAAGATCGCAGCCAAGTGGCGGTTCAGATGTGTGTTGGGCCTTCCCTGGCGGCCAATCCTTGCAGGTTGGAAACCTCATTCTGCCAAGCGATGCGCTCCGTGAAGCGATGGCTTGTTTCTTGGGCTCCACTGTCTGTTTGAGACGTAATGTATCAAGTATGCCAGCACGATCAAGTGATACCTTATGCCCGGGTTCAATGTCAATGTCCACGTTCTGCTGATGTAAGGGTGCATTAAAGAGTGAAGTTGAACATGGCTGCCGGTGGTCTCCTTTCAAGGCATCCCCTTACTGAGTCTTACCAATGTACTTTGTGCGCTTGCACCTCCCAGATTGGAAGCGGAAACCTTCAGCTCAAACAGAAAGTTTATTTGCAGCTTCCGGGGGAACAGAGCACTACTTCGACCCAACAAGCAAGAAAATAGTCAAGTAAGTGCCAAATTACAAGCGAACTGACCGCCAAGCTGTTGTGTGTGCAATATGGGCTTCTAACAGGGTCTCATGCTCGCTTGTTGGGCGCACAATACTCTATAAATTATGACATGCATGAGCGCACGCATTTACGCAGCCAACTTTCTTGTATTGCAGGCACGTTGAGAGCTGGGATATCTCCCCGGCAGATGGGCTTCGGCAGCTCATTAAGCCTAACCCCAAACAGAAAAAGAAAAGCTGAGTACCATCTTGAGGGTCGGTGGAGTTGTCTACATTGTGAATTTGTTACTTGAAATCTGCTCGATTCAGCTCTGTGATATTCTTTCTATCTGTAGGAACCCAGAACTTAGGCAACTTGTACGGGTTGTTAAGATGAGACATGTACTATAGGTGCTTCGTTGCAGCTACGAGGCGCGTGTATTTTTGAGTTGCGTGTTGGACCTAGGTGCTGCAATCCGCAGTCATAAGTTGCATTTTGCTGTACAAGCTAGGCGTCTCCTTGCACAGCGAATGAATGCAGCTTTTGTCAAACTAAGAATGTCGAAATGGTGCATATGCACATGACCCCGGTAACCCCGGCTCAAAAGGGCACCCTGTCAGAGTGTGATTGCAAGCTCCTTCACGGTACTGGGTCAAGCGAGACATGATCTCAATTTACAAATGAACATATGTGCGATGCATACATGTCGTACACACCTCGATTCGCCTCCAACTACCGCATGTATGGCTGAGTACGTTCACCGCAGCGCACATGTATTTAAGCTTCCAGTGGTCGGTTCGAAATTCCATTGGTCAATATTATGAGGGCCGCCGCATGTACAGACGATATGGCAGCGCGCTATCGACACATCAGCGTTCAATTCAAGTCATATTAGTATCACATGTACTTGGTGCCCCCCCGGTGAGAACGACGGTTTTCACCACATCTGACAAATGTGGTAACACGAACGTCAGAATAAGTAGGGCAGAGCCGGCAGCATTCTCACTACTGCGGTCCCCAAGATCGCAAGAGAATAATTTTCTAAAGAACAAGTCAGATACGAACATCAGAATGACTACTATACACCCCTCGACATTTCCGTTATGAACAAGATGGGTCTGTGACAGGCGAGCCCACAACAGCTAATTTGGGCCAGCCTTCGCCCTCAGCTTGTGATGGCACAGCAGCCGACGTTTTCGATGTAAACCGCTTCCTTCGTCTGTCCCTCTCTTTCAGGGGGTCTAGCGGGGGCTCCGGATTCCGCAGCGTGCTCCGCCTAGTGACAACACGCCGGGCTTTGATCGTGGGCAGCTCCCCAGTGCTGCGTGGCTGTTGTTCTTCCGAGGAGGCCGTGCCGCTGCTACGGCTGGCCTCCTGACGCTCAAAGGAGTGAATGACGCTCATCATGTAACGGACACCAGGGAGGTCACCCGAGACCCGGCAGGCTTGCAACATGGTCCTGTAACGAGCAGACACGACCAGTCAGTGTCTTTCATGGAAACAGCATCCTGACACAAGCGATTACGTAAAGATACTCAACGTGCCTGGAAGAAGTGAAAGCACAAAGAGCCGTGAAGAGCAAGCTCAAGTCGCAGCTTCACAGCTTCCCATAGGCTGTCTAGGCTGAATTGACTACGTTTAGGCCAAGACCTGTCAATGTTCTTTGCGGAGTACCTGAGCGTCCCTTCGTCTGGGGCCACTCCGTCCTTCTGCATGCTCGCCAGCAGTGCACTGACGCGTCCTGCGATGAGCCGCTCGCGCGCCAAGGCCTTGATGCGGAGCTGCCACGTGGCAAGGTCTGGGACCACCTGGGCCACCCGCATCCGCTGCCATACCTCCTCAACCCGCAAGAACTGACCAGAAGGCACAAAACGGGGCATCAGCTTGCTGCGTTCCTCCACAGAGGCACGCAGACACGGAGGGACTCCAAGAAGGAACCACCCAATCTTTCGAAGCCCGTCATAGGTTGCCGCAGTGACCGCTTGCTGGCCAAGTCGCAAAGCTTGTGAAGTTAACGCTCCTGCGTCGCGTGCAGCTGTCCAGCCATATAGTCCGTTTCCAAACAGGAGCACGGTGTTACGAGGTGTTGAATCCACCTACACCCAGCTTGGAAATGGTAAACCAGGACAACCAGCAGACGCTGCCAGTGGACTCTGGCCGTACGCGTCTCCTCTGCAAGCCTTCACAACGGACCTTTCAGCGCAATGACGACCACACGACTTCTTGAGCGACGGTGAGCTAGGTGCGCCTAATAAGGAGCTCACATCCTCACCTGTTTCTGGTCCCAACATGCCTTCATCAGTGCGCTGTACGCACTAGCACTTGGTGGCAAGTCGAACTGCACGAGCACACAAAGCGAGTCAATATACGGATCGCACGGCATTTCTTTAGAGTGCACCCAAAGCACACGGTGAGCCTTCGCAGCTTGGAACCTTGACTTTGAACTCCAGAACAGCTAAGACAAACGAGATTGATCCCCCGCCTTGCCGCCACGTAAGGCTTGGACCCTGTCGGCGACTTTCGTTTTAACTTTCAGCGCCTTATTCTAATAAAAGAATTAGACTTTGTGCATTTTGAAGAGGCTCAACATTCAGCAGATTGTGAGTCGCCTCACCAGCTTGGGCAGTACGTCCACCAGCAGCATTGCCCGGGTCACCCCCGCTCCGTCCGGCTCTCGGGGCCGGCGCGCAATTTCGGCATCCGAGTCCGACGCGGCAGCCACGGCTGAGATGAGTTCGGGGACACTTCTGGCCGTCAGTCGAATCCCCGACGCGGCCAGCTGGCGAGCGACCTCGGTCCCGCCAAACGCGACGTCAGCCTGCAGGGTACAGAATGGACGTGGTCTAGCCGGAGTCGCGACCTACGGCGACTGCCCAAATCTAGGACGAGCCGAGGACATGCAAGACGAACGGAAGCCGTAGGACCGCGACACCTTTGGATTCTGAAGTTCCATACAATTCTCTGCAACAGATGGAGAAGATTCAAGACACCTGCGACGAGCTTAGCGACTTTCGCACTCCTTATCAATGGAAGCACTTGCGAAAGATTGGCCTACCTGAGTGCTCTTCCCGGGTTCGTCTTCGTTATCGGTGGTGTTCTCGGCCGCAACCCCCGTGATGGCGCCCTGGATCGCCGCCCCAACGGTGTCGAGCCAAACCTGCCAGAAGTACACGTGCATCTGCTGTTACACAAACCCTGGATCTCACAGATCTGGTGCTGACGTCCGTCTGCGCACCTCGACTCTCGTCTTCCAGGAAAAGCGGTGGCTTCCACCCTCCTCTTGCTTGCGCATATGATTGAAAACATGGGATAACAGTTCAAGAGCAGCCGATAATAAAGTGAAACGAGTGGTCTCTGCACTTAGGCACAGAATTCGTCCCTTGCAAGCTCAGAGTGTTCTCTGCAGGCTGA
The DNA here is from genome assembly GCA_000708835.1 of Klebsormidium nitens. Lineage (NCBI taxonomy): Eukaryota > Viridiplantae > Streptophyta > Klebsormidiophyceae > Klebsormidiales > Klebsormidiaceae > Klebsormidium > Klebsormidium nitens. The sequence goes on along the minus strand of DF237408.1, from coordinate 14,830 downwards.
CATAGACCCTCCCAGCACCGCAGTCCGAAGACCTGCTGACAAAGCATCAAGAGCGAGGATCTCGGCGTCAGCGGAAAGCAGCTTGCCTTCTCGATGGTGAGGTCGGTGGTCAGGCCTCGCTTCTGCAGCGCCTCGAAGAGAGTAAGAGCCGACACGCCGTCCCCAGCCCGGGCGCAGGCCGCAATGCACGTCTCGTACACAGTGCTGCAAGGCGAGAAAAAGAGGTGGCCGAATTGCCGACTGACTTCTGGCAGTGAAGGATTTTGATCGGACCCTCAAAGTAGCTAAAGCTTCTGCTCTTGTACCCGAAGTTCGAGCACATGGACGCTTTATGCCTGTGGCCATATTAAAGTTGAAGCTTCGCCAAGAACAGAGCCCGTCGAGTGCCAACTATATCGCGCATTTCGCAGATGTTTCACACACTGCCCCGAACCACCACCACATGCTGAAGACCCGCGAAGGGGGCCTCCTTCTTGCGCAATGACCCTTGCAAGGCCGTGCTCGAAAAGTGCATACCTGTCAACCTCCTCCCCATCTTCTTCCAAGGCAGCAGGAAGCAGGCGTGCCGCAGCCGCAGCCTGCAGAACAAAGAGAGGTCTTGGAGATTGCCGTCCGCTCTTGAATCCAAGTTGAAGCTGCACAAGGCCGTCATAGGCAGAGCGCGCAATTCGAAGCACAGACCAGACAAGGTCCGTGTGCTGACGCAACAGCACGGCATACTCTGCGCATAACCATCCTCATCTAGCTGCGATTCTTTGCCCAGGACTCCTCGATAAGCTCAGGAGGTTGTCCTTTTCACTCCTTTCTAACCACACCGCATATGGCTTCCTGGCCCATACTGCCGACCTTGCCGTGGTCAATCTGGGGAAACCCAACATTTGCGAAGGCTTTACGTTTGCGTCTCCTTTATCCCTAGTTCCTTAAAGCCACGTCCGCAGTACTTGCTTACGTCAGCGACGCCGTACAGCCAGCAGCTCACCTGCTTGTACAAGGACGGGACAGCGTCCTTGATGGCGCTCCGCAAAACCTCCCACGTGGCAGCTCCAAGAGGCTTCACGTGGCCCCGCTGCAACTCCCACGCAACATCTGCAAGGGAGGTCAAATTATTCGGTTTCAGCTAAGAATTGTCCCCTTTGTATGGACCGACGCCGCGCTTCGTGACGCTTTGTGAATCAGGGGCCTTCACCCGTATACTCCTCACCTGTCACGTGGCCAAGCAGCCGTTTGAACAAGTTGTTGACTCGATGAGAGGTCCAAACATCATCAAGTATGTTGAAGCGGAACAGGGTGCAAGTAATACTTCGTAGTCAGATACTTCCATGTGAACACTTTGCAGGCCAGAATCTCTGAACTCGGGCACTGTCCTCTGAGCGCTCACCCATGGCTGCCTGGGGCCCTTTGGTGAGGGCCAGCGTCCTGACAATGGAGGCCCCCGTCTCCGCTGTCGGGAGCACCCCCGCCGCCGCCATATCCTTCAGGAACTGGCGCAGCCGGCCCGCAGGGGCTGCCGCTTTGCACTCCCGAACCAACGCCTTCTCAACGCACTGTGAAGCGGGGGACGAGGTCAGTGCCTGGGCCTTACTTGATTGGAAGGGTGAAGCGACATGCCGTCGGCCCAACGTGATTCCCTGAATTTGCGCAGTGAGTTACAGCAAAGAAGCTGGGCGCCGCACAGTGCTCGCTCGTATTGCTCACTTACATATGCAAAAATCAAGGCAGACATGCATCGGTCTGGAGGTAGTCGCCCGACTTGACCAGACCGAGAAAGTAAAACTTGCAAACCGAGTCGATCTTCGGGTAAGAATGACCAGACTACATGACAGTCCATCCAACAACACCATCATAATGTCGAGTAAAATTAAGAAAGGATCTTCTGTACGATTTCTCATCGATGCAGGTGACAAAGTTTAAGCGCATGGCAGCTCGCAACTTCCTGATGCGCTGGAAAGTGCGGGCCGTGCTGAGAAGTGTGCCACGCACCTTGGTCAGCACCTGGCTGGCCTCCATGGCTGGCGGATAGCCAGCTGACGTCATCTCCTCCAACATTCGCAACGCAGGGGCACCCTCGCCGCAGCGAACAAACGCCAGGACGGCACTCTCGTACATCTGCGGTTGTCGACGGTCAGTTCGTCGCCAATCAGCCCGTGTGGAAAGCACCGGAGATGCGAAGCCTCCGCCAACAACCAGGATAATTGTCATCAGTCTCCGCAAGGACAACAGCCGCTCGTTTCGCATCTGGAATACGGGTGGAGGACCCAGGTCCCTAAAAGAACTGTGCTCATACATACACCTACTATTTTGCTGTGTTTTGTCGAGCATCACGGTGGCTCACCTTCTCATCCATGTTGAGCCCCGCGGCTTTCGCTTCCGCCAACACCTTGTGCACCTTCTTGCTGTTCAGCTGGTGACCAGCCGCCCGCTGCAAATTTGCGGAGAAGCTCAGGTGGCTTCATGGATTTGGAAGGGGGTGGAGAGTCAGAAGCAAATACTACCAGAATTGGTTTTGAAGGCGCGAGCAACATCATCAACGAGCCTGACAACGATTCTTGCCTCTCCCCGTATCCAACTCACCAATAAGATAGCAATGGTGATCTGATCTGGTTCGATTTCCCCTTGTTTGCGCCACCGCCGATACAAAGAGAGGGCGGAGTCGAACCTCCGCGCCTGGACGCAGGTCTCCAGGAGAGTGTTGTACGTGACACGGTCGGGCCGGATACCTACACCAGACATCAATCACTGATGGTTTTGCTCACTTGAGGCGTGCTGTAGGAGGTGTCCTTTTATGTTCTTGCCTCTCTTCTAAGTGTGTGCCTGCTTCCCACGTTATGTGATGCACGGAATCTTTCAAGAACACCATTTGACTTCAATATGATTCTAACATAATCGCGTCTTACTCCGTCGCAGAAACAAGTCCTCGAAAGGACTCCCTTTCCCTCACCCTCGGCTTGCATCGCTTCAAACGCGCGGAAGGCCCCGTCCTTGTCCCCTTGCAGGGCATGCATCTTGATGAGCGTGTTGAAGGTCCACCAGTCGGGCCGCAGCCCCTGCCGCTTCAGCCGCTCGACCGCATGCCAGCCATAGGCCACCTCCCCGCAGTGGGCCCAGGCTGAAGCACGGGGCGCTCAAGTGAGATTCAGACGGCTGTCGATTTGATTTGAAAGGTCTATTGAGGGAAAGCTGGGACCAGATCGTCCAATCACCAATATGCGTTCGTTGATGAAAGCAGGATTGTTTTGACTCATCAGCATGCAATATCAGAAGACAGTGACAGCTTCCACATGCTGCAATCTGCATCAAAAAATGAAACCCCTTACCATCAATCAGGGCGTTGTTGGTCTGGAGAGATATCCTGAGGCCGCTGCCAAAAAGCAGGTCCTCCAGTCGGCCCACCGCCTGTGTGTCAGCCACGGCTCCAGCGCACCGCAAACACGCCCTAAAAAACAGGAGGCAGAGACATCAGAGAATCCCGCACTATTATGTGCACAAAGAACGTCTATGAGCACGAGCGGAGCACTGAGTTACGCTTCTTGCAAACAAGCTTGAGGGATGAAGTGCCATGGGGAAATGGATGCAAGGACAACTGGCGATGGATCACTCACGCGTATGTTCTGTCGTTTGGCCTTATGCCCGACTTCTCCATGTCTGCTAGAAGCCGCCACATATTGTCCACGTCATTCTCCGCCTGCAGATAGCACCATCTGAACTTTGAACATGTCACAATCTTGCGTTCATGACTCTCTGCGCGCCTTTATAAATCTCGGAACACGGAAGTATTCTTAATCAAGAAGCTGAGAAAGAAAAGCATCAAGATAACAATTTATACATCTGTGCTGGCTTCAGGGAAGAACCAAGCTCTTACCTCCAGGAGAGCATTATAGAGGACTACGTCCACTTCTATACTTTCGTCTTTGATGACCTGCACAAATGGAGCCCAGTGTGGGGCGTCAGCTCTCATGTTGGAAAATTTTCCTTTCTCACACCCTGAATGAATTTCTTGTGCGCTACTCAATATGCGACTTCGTAAGTGGTTCCAAACTGGGCAAGACAGCAATCACAGAGCGTGATCTACAAGAAACTGATGCTGGCTGCATCCAACGTGACTTGCCTGGTGCAGGGCCCGTGCTTTGTCGGAGGCCCTATGAACCAGGTACAATTTGATCATGGCTGAAAAGACGTGGGCGTTGAGGGGTGGAGCTGCCATCCCGGTGCCCTGCTGCCTAGCCCACTCCAGGATGGATTCCCCTTCTGGTACGTTGCGGCACACCTGTGCCAAACAAGCGCCAATTGTTGCACCTGCCACTTATGACCAATTGAATCTGCCAGTCACGTTCGCGGGCAAACGCAAGGCCACTAAGAGGTTTCGCTCACATGGCCGGCAATCATAACATGTTACTGACAGGTCTGGGTAGGGCAAAAGGAGTGATGAGGAGCATATCAGTCTTTAGATATGCTAAGTCTGCAGGCATCCATGCATTGTGCTGAGTCAAATTATGGAGCTTTGTATGAGCTTAATCTGGAGAAAGTGGGGAAGCAGGCACGCTTGAAAGCCTGTCTTACAAAATGCTCTTTCGGCAGCTAAACCTCTTGATCCTGCACAATACTGCAAAGCATGTCCAACTTCCCCAAGTGATGGGATGGTGGCATCATGGTGATCTTCCATTTCTGACAAATGACATGCTGATGTACTTCAAGCTTCACAAGGGCCAAGCAATCACTTAGACAAGTCACTATGCCAGACTTCCACTTACCCGAAGTGCAGCTACAATGTGGTGCGTGCTTGCCCGCACTTTCCCCTGACCTTTTGTCCTGCTCATCGCCTGTAGAATCTGTAGCGCCAACACACCACCACCATCTTCTCTGGCTGAAAAGGCACTCGCCTCCTCAATGAGTTCTCTCCACTTCGTTCCTAGCTGCAGTTGCCGGTGTCGCAGCGATGCAAGCAAAGAAACCCTAGCTAGAAGTTGCTCATAGGGGTTTTGCGATGACAACGCAGCTTGCTGTACTGACTGCTGCTGACTTGCTGGTGTAAAAGAGGACGACTCATGTGGCTCATGTAAATGTGGCTCCAGCGACCCTGCACTCTGCCTTCGCAGTCTGTCAACTCCATTCTGCCGTTCTCTCACAAACTCCTCGAGCGCCGCCACTTCCTCGCCCCTGATTCTGACAGCGTTTATTGCTGCAGTTTCACTTTGGGCAACTGCTGGTGATGCTCCAGCCTGTATTGGTTGAAAAGCTTTGACATGACGTAGCTTCAAATCCAAGACTTCCGCACCTTGTTCCAGTGGTCTCACTTTCCCTGCTTCTGTCCTTCGGCTAAGGTTTACTCCATACAGCGGCACTTTATCCACGAGTGATGGCTTCCCACAGCCGCAGAACATGCTGACAGATTCTGAACAGCACACTAACAATGCTGCTAAAGCAGGTCGCCAGAGCGCCCTGCAGGACACAGTATCACTACAGCACTAATCTGGTTGACTTTCTTGACGCGCTGGAGCAAGTACCACCACTGCACTAAGTGCTCAGCCTACCATGGCGCCGACCAGGCGCCAGTTGACTTCAGAACCCTTGCATAGTCAATCAATGTCTGCAGAGCTTCTGCGGACCCCCCCAGTGTTGTGCCACAAGGCTAGCACCAACTTCTCACGCCTCCTGATGCCAATGCCAATGTTGCTGCTACAGTGCTAGAAGTATGTAAGTCTTATGGTTCTCTGCTTGCTCTGCAGGAAACGTGGCCCATTCCAAGAATCTCAAAACCTTAACTCCGAAATCCGAACTCAGGGGGGCCAGGCCACCCCATTTCCCTATATAGCCTAAGGCTATAGCCTACCTAGTAACCTAGTAATAGGCGCATGCAGCCTTTTCTTCTGCACTACTGCTGTTACTATTAGGGCTCAGTGTCTCCTTGGTTGCAGCTTGTTGAAGCGCTGGGGACAGCAGACGGATCCATAAATTCTGGAGAATCTTGAAGGGCAACATCATGGACCTGATTGTTGCGCCATCATCAGCCAAGCGGGATGATGCGCTGTATCGACAGTGGTTCGATGCTGCTGATGCAGGTGGGCAACGTGCTTCTCAACGTGTGGAAAATTTTGGAGACTCACTTGAGCTGCCAGGAGCAGGCTTTAGTCCGTAACATGAATCAGCGATCATGGGGTTGCAAGCACCCACCCCAGAATCGCTGCTGCTGAAGCTGGCAGAATTCGAATGCATCTCTTGGCCCAATTCTCTTCTAACATGGGGTTTTCTGCTGTGCATCCTGCATTTATCTGGCCTCCTTGTTATGACCTTTCTGCTCACGCTGAGCTATTGTCTGGCAGACCGGGATGGGCGGTTGACAGGCTCGGAGGCCGTCAGCTTCTTCTCAATGTCCCAGCTTCCAAGGGAGGTGTTGAAGAAGGTGGGGTCCTTGATGTCTTCCATCGATGGCATTGCTGGTCTTGACATTCATGAATCCACTTTTTCGCCTTGTCCGATGTGACAGTTCGAAATCAAAGTTCTTGCATGTCTTGGCCTCCCCTTCTGTGTAGTGAACAAGGCCTTCAAACGGGCAGAGAGACGGGTGAAACTTCAAAGGGAGCTCATCGTGCTTATCATGACTAAAGGTTTGCATTATAGATCCTTTGTGCACTGTAACAGCAGAAATCAAGCTCTTTACCACAATGGAGCATCCGCTCTTCCCAAATAGGCTTTTGGGCCAGACACAACCTGGTCATCTCCTGCGACTCGCCAAAAGACTCTTTTTGTTGTCTCATGCATGCCCTATACACCTCTTCAGGTCTGGGGCATAGCAGATGTTTCTCGCGCTGGGTACCTGGGTTTCCGTGAGTTCGTGACTGCCATGCAGGTGAGAAAGCGGTTTTTGGGCACATCAAGTGTCTTGGAACAGTTGTGGCTGACTGTCTGTGAGCGCTGTCTCTTTCTCGCTGGCATATCTGCTCTCCTATCTGTTCTACATATCTCAATGTTCCGTGCTGACTCTTCTTCATATCCAATGGATATCTTCTGTTGCATTGGCAGGTCATTGGATTGGCCCAAGCTGGATATGAGGTTACTCCAGACATTCTCAAACACAAAGGTGAAGATTTTATTCGAGAAGAAAAGAGTCACTCCCTTGTTCGTTTTCTATACAAGCATGCGGCGCTGCTATCCTGCTTTTACCTCCTCATGCCGGAGCTTCGTAAGAAAGGTTCTTGAGCAAATGGGCAACTTCCTGTGATCACCGTTGTAGGACTTTGAACTCGCTTCTTTCCTGTTCCTCAGATCCGGAGGACATCAGCCCGCCAGTATTGACTGGCATAGAAACCCTGTTCCAGGTTAGTTGGCGCTGCCTGCCATGCCACCACATGATGCGTCCGTCTGTTCAGGCCAAGAAGCTGCCCCTAACGACCTTCCCCAAAACGAGGTCTGCTCACTCTGCTTATCCTCAGCTGCTTCTACTGCCTTCATTGGAGTTTTCAGATGACTTTTCGGCCCTCTTTGGATACGGTCCTGAGCGGAGTCTTTTGTCATACAGCGGAACCTGTCGTTTTCAAACGCTGCTGAGGTCCCTGGCAGCAGCAGCTCACGTAAGCATGCGACTATTCCCCTCCCTTCTCCATTCCGTCCTGGCAAATGTTGTTTCTTTGACCCAACAACAACAGTCTTGCTACCTTGCAAAGATGCCGTCCATTCGTAGACGAAGCAGACTGCTTGAGGCATGACACTCAGAGATGTCCCTTGGGTGCTGATGCACGAGCTGTCCTCCGTGCCACACAAGAAGCTCGGGAAGGCCCTTATGAAGCCTTTCCGCAGCAAGACTAGCAGTGAGCCGAGCCTTAGCTCGACTTACCGCTCGGCGCCTGCGTCGCCTCTCTGGGACGATCGCTCCAATATTCTGCCGCTTCGGCCGTCAAGGCTCTGTGAGCTTTTGAAGATTGCAAACCCACAAAGAAGCTGGATTGGCTTTGTCTTTCGGTTCGTCACTTTTAATGCGATTTACGACTTGGTTTGTGGCGCGGAAGCCGAAAAGCTGGGCTAAAGAAGCCGTATTTTGGGCTGCCGTGACATGTTCGCATTTCCAAGCATATCTGATGCTACGCCTTGTTCGTTCACCTCGTACCTTCAAGTCACTCGTGGGACTGGCTTTCTGGTGTTAGGGATCTGTGTGCCATGACGCCAAATTCTGTTGGCACTGAGTGTTTCTATGTCTCCTTCCGTGTCCAGCTGGTTCAGCTGGTCCGCCTGGTTCAGCGAGGGAGTCGAGCGACGCATCCTGGACCCCTCCCTCGTCTGTCAAGCCTCGGAAACGGAAGCCCCTACCCCCGCAAGCAGTGAACTCGGTGATCGACGGGCTCAAGCGGCTGTACGTGGAGAAGATCAAGCCGCTGGAGGAGACGTACCTGTTTGGGCCCTTCCACTCGCCGCCTCTCGTGAGCAAGCGAGGCCGCCAAGTTCCTTTGATCCACTCCATTTGCATTCGAAGGCAGTTTAAGATTGATTTCGACGCAAAGAAGCATTCCAAGTATTTCGCAGTCATTTGCTTGGTTTCGCTTCCAGTGGTGCACAGGCAACTGGAGTATGTTGTAAGCCGGGACCTGCAATAATGATACGACCCTTCTTATTGTGTTTCGCCAGACACCCAGCGACTTCGACTCGAAGCCAATGGTGATGCTCTTGGGTCAGTACAGCACCGGGAAGACTACCTTCATCAAGCATCTCTTGAAACGGGAGTATCCTGGTAAGAGAGCTAACAATGACCTCCTTGTTCAGCGAGAATAGCAGCCTGATTCATGGTTCAACCTGCTGCTTGAAATTTTCACCGTACCGTTGAAAGCTTCTCTGTCATGGTCCTGGATCTTTAGCTCGCTTGGAGCATTGCTCCTCGACGTCTTGGTCTCTTTCTGGATTATAAAAGATTCTGATGTGTCCTTACGAACTCCTGCAGGTGCTCACATCGGCCCGGAGCCAACAACGGACCGCTTCGTAGCAATCATGGTGAGGCAAAACCGCCAGCATCCTCATACGCGGACAAAAGTTTGACGGTTCGCCTTGCCGCCTTATTAATCGATTGGCCGTCAGTTTCAGCTTCTGAGACTGGGCAGGAAGTTTTCTGAGTTTCTTCTCGCAGTCGGGTCCTCGGCAGCAATTTGGGCATGTGGTGACTCTGCGTGTGTGGGTGCTGTTTGTTCAGCAAGGGCAGGACGAGCGGAGCGTGCCTGGCAACACGGTGGCCGTGCAAGCGGACATGCCGTTCAACGGCCTCACCAAGTTCGGGACGGCCTTCTTGTCCAAGTTCGAGTGCTCGCAACTGCCCCACCAGGTGAGCCCCGAGAAATGGCAACATCGACACACAATCTTCTGTCCGAAAGTGGTATCAGCCTGATTTCACTGTTGAAGTCCTCAGAAGACGTCAATTGGATGACCATATTGTGATCCTCAAAGCGAAAGAGTCGTGTACGGTCCTATCGTGCCGTTAAAGATGAGTGATCTGTCAAAGGTGAGATGCAAAAATTGAAGTATGTGTAGGCCTTCGTTCACTTCATTGCTGTTGACCCGTGTGAATCCCCAAAGCGGCGTTTCTTTACTTGAGACGCGGCTGGCCCATCTGCAGAGCAAGCCCAGCTCTTACTGTCCTCGTTCCGCCCCGTCCGCAGTTGCTGGACCACGTGACGTTCATCGACACGCCGGGCGTGCTGTCGGGCGAGAAGCAGCGCACGATGCGGTCGTACGACTTCACGGGCGTGGTCCAGTGGTTCGCGCAGCGGAGCGACCTCATCCTGCTGCTCTTCGACCCGCACAAGCTGGACATCTCCGACGAGTTCAAGCGCGTCATCGGGGCGCTGCGCGGGCAGGACGACAAGATCCGCGTCGTCCTCAACAAGGCCGACCAGGTCGAGACGCAGCAGGTGGGCGCGCTCGAGGCTGGGGCGCTTTCTCGCTTTCTGGAGAAATGCTTCTTTTACTATATATCGCGCTTGTTCGCATCGTTGCCAGTCTGTCCATTCGGGCCCTTATGTTTCGGGTCAGCATGCATCCACTTGAGGTGGCACGTCCTGTCAATGCTTGCCAACATAGACCTCAAGCAAAAGGACACGAGTCGTTCGCTGCAAAATTGTATCGATATGGATCTCGCAGGGAGACGTCTGATCTTGTCTTATCTCGATAGGATTAGCGGGTCGTCTGACGCGAGTCGAACTCCTGCAGCTCATGCGCGTGTATGGAGCACTTATGTGGTCCCTGGGGAAGGTTCTCAACACACCAGAGGTCTCGCGAGTGTACATAGGGTAAGCGGTCTCGGGCCTAAGTTGTTTGAATATCTCCGTCCGCAGTATCGAGCACATTGTTGCTCTCAGTAATCTTGCTCCGGTCTTCCGGTTTCAGAGAATTCGATCGATCCGGCTTTGCTGGTACCGGTACGTCAAAGTCGGGTTTATTGTTGTCCTTCTACAGCAGCAGCATTGGTCTGCAAGTATTTCTTCTTGTCTCAACCCCTGCATCTCTGTGTGACAGATCCTTCAACGATCGGCCCATGCGAGCTGAGAACACGCCGCTGGGGGCGCAGCTGTTTGAAGCGGAGCAGAATGATCTGATGGCCGATCTAAATGACATCCCTCGGAAAAGTGTCGACAGAAAGGTGGGTGGACGTTCCCTTCGAGATTTGGCAAAAAGGATTGAACTTTGCGGGTCGAATATGCTGGCGGACCTTATCCGGCTGTTTTGTTCGCCCTCCCTTCGGCTCCTCAATGCGACCTCTGCAAGGAAATCTACTGTACGGGGGTTTTGCTTGGAGTCCTTTCTTCCGTCTGGATACGAGCTGGCTACCTTCAACGGGAGCACTCAAGCGAAGGTCGGGATGTGTTGCCTTCTGATTGCCTGACGGGTGCGCAGGTGAACGAGTTCGTGAAGCGGGCCCGGGCCGCCAAGATCCACGCGTACATCGTATCCAGCCTGCGGGCGCGGATGCCGTTCATGGGCAAGGCCAAGGTGCAGCAGCAAATCATTGACAACCTCGAGGAGGAGTTTGACAAGGTGAGGTGCATGGCGCGGCTCTGGTCGAGGATGAGGGCTCAGATTCTCGAATTGCGCGTTTTGTGCTCCACTCAAATGCACAAAGACAGATGTGGCAGCGCCTGCCTCTGAGCAATCAAACTCACTGCCTCGTTCTGAGTTTGGCTTGACCATTCGTTGCTGAGCGGGTGGCCTGCTTTTGAGTCTCATTCAGCACCCTTCAGAAGGTGAAGAGAAGGTGTTTTCTATGGAGCCGATCACTGCCAGAGCATTGCAAACGTTCTGTTCTTCCCAATATTACAGATTCAACGGGAACACCATCTGCCTCGAGGGGACTTCCCCAACGTCGACTACTTCCGGGAAGTGTTGCAAGGCTATCAGATATCCAATTTCAACAAACTCAATCCAAAACTGCTCAAAAACGTCGATGATGTCCTCGGAATTGACATTCCGGACCTGCTTCACAAGTTTAGGAACCCGTACGATTAGATGCTCCGAGTCGTAAGCTGTACACTAGCAAAATGCATGGAGTGATGGCCCATGGTATATTCACGCTCTACACCCTAGATCACACATTTAACCTTCTAGGTCGACAGCAGTCACACCGTCAGCAGCCAGGGATTGTTCCCCTGGCTGAACATGTATTTCAAGAACTGTGCATCCTGTCGACAACTCTATCTTTTCGAAGACCTGTCGTATCAATCATGGAAGGCATGTGTGAAAGCTAGTCTCCGAAGAACCGGCAATGAGTTTGCTTCTGAATTGCGGAACGGCACTGAAATTGCATATGAAAATTTGACGGTTCCAAAATATGCATATGGCAGCATGTTTCCGTGACCATGCATGCAATCAGGATCGACCGGCGCTTGCAAAGGCTGCGTCCTTTCATTGGCGGTTCAACAAATGAACCGTCAACAATTTTGTGAGATGCCTATGCGGCAGAGTGCGAACAGGGCCTTGCAGCATGGGCTCGACTTAAGGACGCAGGCATACATAGCTCATGCCAGTCATTAAGCCGCTCGGCTTTCATGGTTGAAGGCCGGGCCCACGTGCAATAAGTTACGTACACTACATAGTCCATTCAGTCTCGGATTCATTGTGCGAGTATTGCAGACATGCAATTTGCGACATGGCCCCCTCATGGCCCTAGCATGTACCTCCAGTATCCGACACAAAGGGTGCCATGAAGTGTGTACGTGCCAAACTGCAAGCTCATTATTCCATGGGGACAACATACATGACTCGAGCACGTGACTCGAGCCACGCAGCATTTGAAACATGGGCAGATCGATCATCTCATGCCATGCATGGGAAGATACAGTTTTGTGGAGGATTTTTAGCGACGTTTGGAATAGAGCTCAACTATCTCCGATAGCTCGAGAATTAGGTGTCAAAGGCTTGTCATGAGTAGACAATTTGTCTTTCTAATATGTTGATAACACTAAGTATAGAGTCTTCGTCCGCTAATGAGCCTTGAGCTTCTAAAACTCGGAATCACACCTCTCCACAGTGCTTTGAATCTAGTTCATATTCGTACGGTTATATTCTGGGCCCAACGTTTTAGACCGGTCATCCTGCTCCCGACCGACCTGCCACCGACTTCCGGCTGACACAAGCACAAGTGTTCTGGCGTACTTCCAAATGTGCGCCTTCATGGGAAGATTGACAAAGCTCTTTGAAGCTCAACAAGTGCTTAGGGTATTCAGAACTGAGAACCTCCAAGCTACCTAGTGTCTTTACTATCTCAGCAATCTCCTCCGATATCATAGGAAGATGTATCTCTCTGAGTTGGTTCGCCGTTTGTAGAAGACTGCACCACTCTGCCGACGAGATGGCTTCCACAAACATTTCAGAAATATGCAAGACTTTGAGGTGCGGGCAGCCTGACATAAGATCTTGCAGCCCAGCTAGAGTAACCTTAGGTGACTTGCGTTCCTCATATGGCAAGGGGTAACAGTCATGTCGTACTCGCAATTCTTGCAGCAACTTGAATCGTGCAGCAACTTTACCCAACAAGTCGTCATTCAAAAAGTTGGTCTGCAGGTGAAGAATCTCCAACTGTTCTGGGCCCTTTGAAAACCCTTGCTTGTCGTTGATCCATTCGAAATCGGAAGAGAAGGCTAGAGAGCGAGCACGCGGAAGCATCTGTTGAGAAGGCACGCTTGTGACAGCTGCTCGACACCCGTGGTTCAGATTGATTATATCTAGGTGGGTAAGAGAAGGGAGCTCAATGTTGTCTTTTAGCATGTTCAGACTCCGGCAGAAGATGTTAGGCCCTTGGTGTCGCAGGTTACAATACCCTGATACCACCAACGTTTCCAGTCTTTCAAAGCTGCCCAGCATACCCAGTATCACCTTGTTGAGGCATGGCCAGTTGACCAGCTCAAGGGACCTTAGACTCGTACTAGAGGCTGCCCCGATGAATGCTACAGGGTAATGACCATCCACGGAATCAGAGAAGCCTCGCTCTTACACTATACTTGTAGTTGTCCAACCATCCTCCTGCGTCTCGACATAGGGAGGATAACCCATTGCCTTCATGTATTGTATATTGTGGCCTCCAAAGTCAACCACAATCTTCAAGTGCTTAACCAGCGGCCGTAGCTGCAATTCTTTCTTTGTTACATGAGCCGCAAGCTCGGGGCTCATCCTGGCGTCCACTGTCCAACTTCGCAGACGCAGGCAACGGCTGAGGCTCCTGGTTGTGCTCTGAAACGACGCACTGGTTCGCTCCAACGCCCTGAAGGATGTGGGGCAGGACTGGCGGACCCGTTCAACAATGTCCATGATGATAGCGGAAGGGAGCTGGTCAAACAAAGGGGCAGCCATTCTTATTGGCCTCCAATTGCCAGCGCCTAAGGCAAGAACCTGGAGGACTCTATCCCAGAATATTTAAAAACTTCTGAGCTCGAAAAAAACTCAAGTGAACATGCATGATGCAGGCAGACAAAGGGAAGGAACTTCAAGGAAGACTGCATGGTGCCCTTGGAACGTAACAGCACGTACTGTTTCATTTGGTGCGATTTAGACATGAAAACCGGCATGTCTCACCCTCGCTGTCCGCCGGTCAATTGAGCAGACGGGCCTACCAAATGAAGTTCGGAGTTAAATAAACGGCCAGGATCCGCCCGGACAGATCGGACGGCGTACGTTCAACAATGGTCGTGCCGGATTTGGCAGTGACGCTAAATTGTATTGCATGTACCGGAGAGGACTGCCACGTCACCACCCCTGCGAAGGTTCTCGAGACCTTTCGAAACCTCGGGCGTCGAACCATCGGAACTTAGGGCTAAGCGACCGGGACCACCGGCCGAGGTCGGGCTTTAGGTACTTAGGGAGAGGGCGTCAGGCCAAATAGGCAAGTTCGAGGGCCCGGTATTCCCGGACCGGGTAGCAGGAGGCAGGATGGAGGCGCACGGGGCTTAGGAAGATCCGGCCCCCTCAGAGTAGGCCAAGGAAGGGGTGGTAACCATGGAGTCTCAAGCTAGTCTTCAGCATTTCAGCAGTGGGCTTGGTCACATGGAGCAAGGTAGCGTGAGGGGGATCACCTCAGGTGAAATCAGGGTTGACTTTGTGAGCTGCCAGGAGCGGGTTGCTGTCAATTGTCTCACTTGCGCTCACCGCATCTGGGTCAAGATCAAAGAGCCTGCTGGCCTCATGACGCTTGCATGGCGCAAGAGCGACCGCGGCGTGCTGATGGGCTACCTGATCAGTGCTAGAGTTCCGAGGAGCAAGCAGTGCAAGCAGGTTGTGTGCTTAAATTGCGTCCATAATCTGCTAGGTGTGGTGACAGAAAGCGCCGATAGGCTGTCGATCACATTGAGTAGCAGGAGGGATGGTGGAT